>JABSTQ010001255.1:0-36487 GCA_013358835.2 Ixodes persulcatus | reverse complement strand
AAACTTCCGCCGAAATCGCCGCCATTACTGACGAATCATCGCCACCTCAGCAAGGCAGTACGTCGCCAGCGCAGCTCGACATTGACCCTAAGCTTCCGGGCCCGAAACGACGGCAGCTGATTAACCTCCTTGCCGAATACACCGACTGCTTTGCTACATCGTCGAAGGTACGCCAAACCGCCGTTGCGAAGCACCGCATCATTACCGAGGACGACGCGCGCCCTGTGCATCGATCGCCGTACAGAGTCTCCGTAAAAGAAAGGGAGGTTATACAGGAGCAAGTGCAAGAAATGCTGAACGACGACATAATCCAGCCTTCCAGCAATCCATGGGCCTCTCCGGTCGTACTGGTTAAGAAGAAGGACGGAACGCTTAGGTTTTGCGTGGACTACCGACAGCTGAACGCGGTGACGAAGAAAGACGTCTACCCACTCCCCCGCATAGACGACACGCTAGACCGGCTGCGCCACTCTCGATATTTTTCATCGATGGACCTGAAGAGCGGCTACTGGCAGATCGAAGTTGACGAACGGGACCGAGAAAAGACAGCTTTCGTCACGCCAGACGGACTGTACGAGTTCAAGGTGATGCCTTTTGGACTATGCACGGCGCCATCAACTTTCCAGCGTGTCATGGACACCGTACTGGCTGGGCTGAAATGGCAGAGCTGTCTCGTCTACCTTGACGACGTCGTAGTGTTTTCAAGCAACTTCGACGAGCACTTGCGACCACTCCGAGCTGTTCTCCAGGCCATACAGACCGCCGGGCTCACCCTTAAGCCATCGAAGTGTCGGTTCGCCTATGACGAACTGAAGTTCCTAGGACACGTGGTTAGCAGTGATGG
Source organism: Ixodes persulcatus (assembly GCA_013358835.2). Lineage (NCBI taxonomy): Eukaryota > Metazoa > Arthropoda > Arachnida > Ixodida > Ixodidae > Ixodes > Ixodes persulcatus. The sequence continues at coordinate 35,643 of JABSTQ010001255.1, read as the reverse complement.
CGTTCGCCCAGACCCAGAAAAGACTCGCGCCGTCACGGCATTTCCAGCGCCGACAGACAAGAAGGCCGTGCAAAGATTCCTGGGACTATGTGCGTACTATCGGCACTTCGTTCGGGACTTCGCAAGGATTTCGGCACCGCTCACAAACCTCACGAAGGACGCCGAGAAGTTCGAATGGGCCGAAGAGCAGCAGCAGGCATTCGACGAGCTGAAGCGACGACTCCAGACTCCTCCTGTTCTTGGACATTTCGATCAGGATGCGGAAACCGAGATTCACACGGACGCAAGTAACGCAGGACTTGGTGCGGTACTGGTTCAACTACAAGAAGGCACCGAGCGAGTCATTGCCTACGCAAGTCGGACACTATCCAAGGCGGAGAAAAATTACTCCACGACTGAGAAAGAATGCCTTGCGGTCGTCTGGGCAATCACAAAGTTTCGTCCGTACTTGTACGGGAGCCCGTTCCGCGTAGTCACGGACCACCATTCGCTCTGCTGGCTTGCCAACCTCAAGGACCCGTCAGGACGCCTGGCTCGATGGAGTCTCCGACTACAAGAGTTCAACATGACTGTGGTCTACAAGTCAGGCCCGTCGAAACGCCTTCCGGCAGCAGCGACGACGATGAAGACGAGTACTTCCTAGGCGCAGTGAACACCGACGACATGGCACGACGTCAACGAGACGATCCTGAGCTGCGCGCACTAATAGAGCACCTGGAAGGGCGCGGGAGTACCTTGCCACGTGTTTTCTCACGAGCCCTGTCGACCTTCGTCATGCGACAAGGTGTACTCTACAAAGAGAACTTTAGGGACAACAACTTGTCGTGGCTGCTGGTAATCCCGACTGACCTTCGAGAGGAGATCTTCCAAGCCTGCCACGACGACCCGACGTCAGGACACCTTGATTACAGCCGGACACTGGCACGTATTCGTGAAAAGTATTACTGGCCTAAGCTCCCCAAGACCGTCCACCTATACACGCGATCATGCCACGAGTGCCAGCGATGCAAGAAACCTCCGACGAGGCCGGCCGGACTCCTGCAGCCAATTTCTCCTCCAACTGCACCCTTCCAGCAGATCGGAATGGATCTACTTGGCCCTTTTCCGCCGTCGACGTCGGGGAACCGCTGGATCATCGTCGCCACAGATTATCTCACGCGGTACGCCGAAACGAAAGCCCTTCCTTCAGGGACTGCTGTGGAAGTTGCCAAGTTTTTCATTAAGTCCATCGCCCTCCGGCACGGCGCTCCAGAAGTTCTGATTACAGATCGCGGATCATCGTTCATGGCACAGCTGACCCAAGAAATCCTCCGACTCAGTCACACCAGCCATCGTCGTACAACTGCGTACCACCCGCAGACCAACGGGCTGACGGAGCGACTCAACAAGACAATCGCTGACATGATCTCTATGTACGTCGACGTAGAGCACAAGACGTGGGACGAGGTGTTGCCCTACGTCACGTTCGCCTACAATACGGCGGTTCAAGAGACCACTGGATTCACACCCTTCCAGCTGGTACATGGTCGGAAAGTAACGACCATGCTGGACGCGATGCTGCCCTATGAGCCAGCTGACAGTGAGGGCGACGCCCAGGTGGTTGCTCAACGGGCCGAAGAAGTCCGCCAGCTCGCCCGACTCCTGATTCAAGACCAGCAACGCGTCGACGCCGGCCGCTACAACCTTCGTCGCAGGGATGTCCACTTCCAGCCCGGAGAGAGGGTGTGGGTGTGGACGCCCATCCGTCGCCGCGGCCTCTGAGAAATTGCTGAAACGATACTTTGGACCGTACAAGGTACTTCGTCGCCTCGGGGAGCTGAACTATGAGGTAATGCCCGACGGAACAAGAACATCATCACGCCGCCCACCACGGCCTGAAACCGTACTACGCCCGATAGGACTGTGCACCTTATGCCTTCCAAATGACTCTTTAGTTTACCGTCCTTTTTATTTTCTTTGTTTTGTTTTGTGTTGCATCGGGGCGATGCACTTTTTAAAGGGGGGAGTAATGCCGCGAGCGCAGCTGACCAAGCAGGCAGCGCGCTCGTGGCCTAATGGTTATCGCGGGTGCCTTCCGCGCAGAAAGCCAGGGTTCGATTCCTGGCCGCGGGGACGCATTTTTGTGGACTCTGACGTAAATGTTCTAGTAAATTCGAGTACCGTGTTGCTCTCTCGAGATCAGAATGTTTTACACGCAGAACCTTCTACGCCGATTCTTCCAGAACCCCACGCGTGTACATAAGGGGCTCCGCGTGGCGAGCCGCAGTCAGTCTCGCCCCAGGTTCGACTCTGCTCTACGCCGACTTCGACGCCCGCGACGCTCTGTTATTATTTTCTGTACCCTTTCATTTTTGGCACAAGTTCGCCAGATTAAACGTTTCTTTCTTCCTGTTTATTTATTGTTCTTTCGGTCACCACCCGTGACAATATTTAGCAGGCCGTCAGGCCTTTTGTGACAGTTTGTTTTTATTTGGCATTCGCGGCTGCGGGTCTAAAGATTGCGAGCAGTTCTTCACCCAGCGTGTGCAGACCCGGGTGTTGAACGTTTAATCTTGGCCCCCCGTTGTATTAGCCTTATGAATATTGCAGATATAATTCCACACACACACACACAAAAAAACAACATCATGAAATTAAATTTATTACATAAATGTTTATTCGGTTTCTTGGGGAGATCACCGAATGGTAGCTCAAAACATCATTATAAGGAGTGCGTGTGATACAGCACAAATTTACGATAGTGTTTTTCGTTGCAGCTAAAAAATAAAAACTGAATATCTACACTAGCATACTCACACAAGCGTATGAGAGGCACACAAGCGTAAAAGGAAATGACGCGTCCTGTCGCCGCGGTGCAAATACGCGGAATATAACATATTAAAAAAAAAAAAAAAACTTAAAAAAACACTATTTTATGGGAAGTCGGAACATTTTCCTTTTATAATCATAATAATAGTACTAACGAATAAATTCGATACTTGTGCATATATACTTCCTTGTTCTGTTCGTTCTTTTTTATTGATCCTACGTCTCAGGGCTCTATGAATACCACTCAAATACATTGTTTTACGCTTGTTTTTTCTTTATTTGTTTACGCTCAAATACGTTTTTTACACCCTATTGAAGGCTGATGCAAAGTGCAGAAGAGCAAGGCAACATAACAACTTCGTTTCGCACATGAATGCTCAAGACAACGGTGCTAAAAAACAAAGGTAAACGCTTGCTTACTTTATGCTGTATCATTATTATCCACGGGACTTTCAGATTTCGAGAAACATTTTCGAGACGTAGACGAAAACATAAAAGCGGGCTCTTGACTGCTATCGGGCTCGCGCTGCGGGAGAAGCTTTTTTTTTATTTAAGGTGCAACCCCACCCTTGGTTAGTGTGATTCTGAACCAACAGTTGGCGGTGGGATCGCCTTCAAGGCCTGTACATCAATGCGAGAAATCGTGTGTGGCGCTTCGATACAGTGGGGTATTTTTCTATATCCTGAATTTGATATCCCTGGTACCTTTTTTGCTTGTTTTTCTCTGCACGAGCTTTCTTTGGAACGCGCACATCGGCGCCAGTTCTCGTGCAAGGGGGCCAGTTGCCTACGCTCCGAGCTCACGTCTCCAGGAAATGTGGGCAGAACAAAACGCGAAAATCGTCCTGAGCCAAATGGCGAGACACATGCACAACAGAACCACCGACGCGTTGAGAAATATAAAATTGCCTGTGCGTCGCTGTTGGAGATTTCAGGGGACAAGTACACATATTTCAATGTGGTCAGATTTATATTGACACGAATGAAGGTGACGAGGAGACGAACAGTGAACTGAAAAATAAAGGTTTAATCGGCGAACTTGTGGCAAACAAAACAAAAACTAAAGAAAGAGCGTCGAGGCAGCAGAAAAGCAGGCGGCGATTCAGCAGCGTAACAGAGAGCGAGATCGAGACTGAATCGACAAGGTCGCTGGCAGCTGCTTATCTACAGTGCGTCACCATCACGAAAGTTCGGCAAAGAAGGTTCGAGCGTCGCGCGCTCGAGAACTGGGTCCCGGAACTCGTCAAACACAAAGTTAAGCCGAAATTTCGCGGAGCGCGCCGATTGGACCCTGGCGACAAAAGCGCAAAGTCATCTTCGTGATAGTACAATCAGTGCGCTCCGTGAACTTCGGCCCCCAACTTTATGCTCGACGAGTTTAGAGCCCCAAGAAAGCAGGGCGAAAGTTACGTTTGATGCAAGAATGAACGCGAATCTTCTAGAAGTCCGTGATTGAGCGTTGCTTCCTCGGCTCTGCGGGCGGCAGTATGACGGGCCGGCCCTTTTGTCGCGCATGTGTTTGGCTCTTTGTCGCGCATGTGTTTGGCTCTTTGTGGATTTCCAGGAAAACGTGATGACGTGATAGACTTGGGTTTTCAAAATTCTAGCTTGAGTTAGCTACCTAAAAAATAAAAAAATAATATATTTTTTGGGCGGTCAGGTGTCTCATTTAGGTAGCTGGGTGTTTATTTTGACCAAAACCACGAGACTGGAAAACACAAAAAATGACACTCAGGTTTAGATGTTGAGTTTGGTAGACCCAAAGTAGGGCTGGTGCGGGAGTCTAATAAAAAAATGCCGAGGCTAAAAATTTACTCACAGCAATAAATGATAAGAATTTATTTTAATACAAATTCAGTGATAAATGCAATGACTGGCCAGGCAAAGATTCTGGGTCTGTGGAGAGCTTTTGCACATAGTTTAAGCAATGTACAGGGCGTCACAAAACAAAAAATTACAGGTTTTTTTTTTTAAGCAGAGCGTAAGGGCGCAAGTGAGCTGGTGTATATTAAACATTTTAGTGAAAAGCCCGAGACTTACGTAATGACAGACGACGACAAGGAAAGAAGAAGAACGTCTCAAACGTTAGGACATAAACGTAACTGTCACACATTCTCGTTTTGCCTCCCCTCTATTTTTTTACTATTTGCAGGTTGTAACGTTCTGATATTTTTTCGTCGCCCATACCGGATATGCCTACTTGGCGGTCGGGGGCGAGAGTAAGCGAAAAAGGTCTATATAGGGTTGAAAAAGGAAGGAAGGAGAGGGAACCCTTCTTCACATCACCTCTCTCCGCAAAACAACACGACACCACCTCTCTCCACAAAAGACGACACCGGACCGCTAACAATGGGGTCAAACCAACAAAAGAACTGACAGCACCAAAGATGACACATCATTGAAAAAAAAACGCTGGGAAAACTACAGATTGCACTGGACCTTTCACTGAGAAAGTCAGCTAGGGTCACTGTCATTTCGGCCAATAGTCGCATTACGGCCGAGCGTGCATTACGGCCGAGAGGAGTGGAAGGGCCGGGAGTGGCTTTGAGGCCGAATAGTGCATAACGGCCGAGAACTGCATTAAGGCCGATAGTCTCTAAATGAACTAGTGTGGCCGCCTTCTCGGGGCTCGCGTTGTGGTTGATGACTTTAGTTGCCACCAAATAAGATAGATGGCGCCACATATTTCTTTTATTGGTCAGTGCCCATTGTATCTCTCGGTAACGGCAAATGCTGCGTTTTGGGTTTTATTGCTTCATCCTTTACGATTACTTAAACATGTAGCGCTTTGACCGTTTCGACTAGCTTTTCTTTTTTGCTACACTCCGTGTCAACATTTTTTTAGCAAAGGGCGAAGGCTATGCCCTCGTGCGCCAATTAGAGATGGAACGAAGCACGTGACACTCCTCCAAGGCAAGAATGCACTCCGACGGTGAGTTAATTGTCATGTTCTGACATTCTGCTTGACTGGCACTGCAGTAAGTTTTGCTGTTTGCCAAGGTATGCTGATTTGCTCTCACGGCGGCCATCGTGTGTGGCATTTTTGTACGTTTTATTTTTAGCAACTCATAACTAAGTACACAACAGTTACTTTGCAAGCTTTTTCGTTGCAGCGATGGGTAAATTATATGACAAAACTCAGTAGTCACAGCAAAGATACTGCTTACATTCAAATGCCCAATACTGTCGGCAAAAAAAAAAAGAAGATTCATGCCGAAACTGGTGTTTGGCTACGCTGATTCTTGGCCAGATAGGTTAGCATTCGGAGTGGAACCGGACATTTTATCGAATGCCGTTTCATCGAAGCCGTTTCATCGAACGCGGTTTCATCGAACGCGATTTCATCGAACGCGATTTCATCAAATGCCGTTTCATCGAAGCCGTTTAATTTAAACCGTCTCATCGAACGCCGTTTCATTGGATTTCTTTGAAGCAGAGTTCGATAGTTCCACGTTGCCAGCGATTTCTTTTAATGGCTGGAAATAATACAGCTGACTCCACCGATATTTCCTGGCCTTGCTTTGGATATATACTCTACCAAACGGCTGCCAGATGCTAAACAGCGCCGCAACTTCAGCTATGCAATAATGACCACGTGTGATATTTTCTATGCTTCCCTGGTTGCAAAACTTAATATTTTTTTCCGGGTCCCAGTCGACGGAGGTTTCAATATCGCAATCGGACATTATATTTTCTCAGTGTCCTTTTTTGTTATCAATATGACAACTTACGGTCACTACTGACCTAGGCGGTCTTCCCGTGACAAAGTGCCCTATTATTTCCGCGAACCTCCCGGTTGAACCGCGTGGTGCAGATTAAAGACCCCAGGTTAAACATTTAAGTGAAAAACCCGAGACTGAGGTATTGACAGACGACGACAAGGAAGAGAAGGAGAACGACTCAAACAAAGCTCAAACACAGCCCCAGGTTAGCAGTCGTACTGCGCTGGCTAAATTTCTCATCTAAAGCCTGAAATTATGTCGCTACATCTCAAAGGGAGACCGACCTCATCTTGCATAAAAACTAACGTGAAATTCGCTTTACTTGTTTCTGTATTTTGCGACGTCCAACACAATATTGTCGGAATGAGCACTAAAAGTCATTAGTAGAGTAATTCATATCATCAAAAGCTTCTTTTTTTTTTTTGAGGGGGGGGGGGGGTGCACGCTTTGTGTGGGTAATTTATTATAGTAATAATGTTATAGTATATCCTCGACACATTTACTTCTAGGTCAGAAAACGACAGTTCCGCAACGGGGAAGTGCCAAACACGAGCAGGCCAAGCTACGTGGCAAACAACGACGCCCCCACAGGGCGAACCTAGTTGGCGCGACAATGGGGCTATATGAGCGCCGCAGCAGGAATGGGAGCGGCGGCCATGTCGACCCTACAGCACCAGTTCGCAGACAGCATCAACGCTTTCCTTGATGGAGAGTCCTGGCTGCTGGAGCTAAACAGCTAGGAAAAAAAAAAAAGCTTGGCGGCCAGGTGTTTTTTCTTTTTTTTTTTTTTAACATGGCCCATGTGTTTTTTATATTTCCTAGTATGTGCTTTCTCCAACGTTTCGCTGTAAAAAAAGATTGAAAATAAAATTTTAAAATCTACCTAACTTGTCGTTTTCGTAGCCGCCCGGTAGAATCAGAGACAACTAAATCAGGTAAAGTGCTGAAAATTGAAAAGACTAAAAATGTTTTCCTGAACTCTTAAAAAAACCGATGATTAAAATATAGGAATGTTATACCAAAAAGGCGCCCTAAATTCATAGCATTTATTTGGAAATATGTGTGCGTGTGTGTACATAATCCAAATATGCAGGTGAAGGAAGTACTGATCAAACGAATAAGAAATGGCAAAAGCGCAGAAAAGCAAATAAATAAATTAAAAATTCGGATAGGCAAGGCCGGCGTACCGACTGCAGGTGCCGGCCGTGAAGGGTGAAAACAAACCCCAAACCGCAGTATTTGCAGTCACCGACAGATACACTCTTAAAAATGTCTACTTTCCCGCAGAATACTGTAAACGACTTATTTTTCGCGATTAGGTCAAAGCTGGAGTTTTGGAATAATTTGTGGGTTCTAATTTTTGCGACGCGGTAAGGTCTCAATATAGATTTTAATGTGTTTACATTTTAACGAAATTGTTTGCGGGACCTATTTTTCGCGAATTGCTCCCCTCTTGGGCGAAAATTAGGTCCTCTCGAAAATTAAAGGGGCGATGCAACGATTTTTGTATTTTGCGCAAATACCGCTTAGAGCGGATCCCTGACGTTAATGACCTGTGAAATACCCGTTCGTTTTTCACCACACGCAATCGAAGCCGCAGAAAAAAATAAAGAAAAACGAGCAGAATTCACCCCCTCAACTCGCAGCCAGAACAAGCGGCCACGTGATCTGGAGCCGATTATATGCCGCCAGTGTTGATCATAGCCACGCGCTGGGGTTGGCAAGGCACAGGACACGCGCTGAGTTCCAGACATTGTTATGGTTCGGCTGTTGTCGTCATTGCAGCGATTGGACACACGACACTACTCGAATGCTTCTCGAGCTAGTAATGATCACGAGCCCAAATCGAGTGTCCACGCCATGCTCGGGTCCAATCTATGAGCCGCATTCAAATATCGTCACTGGGCGGTACTGCTGCCGCCGAGCTACGTCATCAGGTTTTGCGAAGGAGAGATTGAATGAAAACACTCGGTTTTATCCTCGAAATTACAGCGCAACAAAAGAGTTTCTCGGTCAGTGGCGTTGCGTGCGAGTATCCTTGAGTCTCACTAGTGCCAGTAAGCTCGTGTAAAGTGAAAAACATTCCAATTGAATATCGTTGCACCGCCCCTTTAAGTAGTTTACAGTATTGGGAGCGCCAATCATTGTAATCGGCGAAGAGACCATGGCGACTGACGAGACTGAAAATATGTTAATTTCATCCGCCGTGCTCAATGTGGCGCCATCTATCTAATTTGGTAGCAACTAAAGTCGTCAACCACAACGCGACCCCCGAGAAGGCGGCCACACCAGCCCATTCAGAGATTACCGGCCTTAATGCAGTTCTCGGCCGTTATGCCCTATTCGGCCTCAAAGCCACTCCCGGCCCTTTCGCCTTTCTCGGCCTTAAGGCGGCGGTCCCACGGCGGCCATCTTGAACAAGCCATTAGTTCAACCACTAGATGGCGGCACTCATCCGTGTGGCCAGAAAACAAGCTCGTGGCAGTGATGTTCCTCCTCTGCTCTTAATTTCCTCCTTTCTGCTGCTCGCCCGTGCACGTTCAGCGCTCAGCGCGTGCTCCCGCTGACACAAATGCCAGCAAACGTGCCAGTGGTGCTAGCAGTGCCCAGTTCGCACAGAAGCGGAGCCCAGCTAGCTCATCGACCCGATCGAGAGTGCCTAGCTCGAGATCGAGAGGCTCACAAGCCAGTAGCTATCGTTTTAACTATTCAAGAATTAAAAACATAGTCAATCAATCAGTGAAGAATGTTATCAAACGTTAAAGAACATATATAAGACATGCCTTGTCAGTATTTCGTTAATGAAAGATCGTTTGCACGACAAAAACGTTTAAATTCATTTTCGCTGTAAGTCAAAGCGCAGCCGACATAACAGGTCAATGAGGCCAATCAAGCAGAACCAAAAAACACTATGTCACGGAGCTCAACATCCTATAGTGCGTTTGTTGTCACCGGTCAAAGCAATCAAGCGAAAACCATGCACTATGGCCTTGCGCTTTTAGTATGCGTGTTTGTGCTTGTGTATCTTATAGTCTTTGACTGCATTTTGATCTATAATAAAAGAAGCAATAGCAGACTTTTTTTTTTCAAGACGGGTGTTCAGAAGGGTGCTTTATATAACTCATCATTTTGATGGTAGTTTGACTAAACTTGAATACCAATTATATGACCTTATAAATAACCACCCTAATATTGTTGAAATAGTACGCCGAGGTCGAAGACTCTGCATGTTCAAGAAAAGAGTAAAAGTGTATTTTGTAGCCCAAGTGGCTTAAATTTTGTTAGGCGAGTGGGTGGCAGATTTCAAAGTGTATTTTATGGTGCTTTTGATATTGCTTGCATTATTAATTAGGTCTATTTATAATTTGATGTTGAAAAAAAATATACCAACGTCTTACATGTACCTTTATCTATATATCTTTTCTGTTGGATTGCAACAGATATGAAGAATTTTACAGTAACGCTGACATTGTATGTTAATTAATGTGATCTCAGTGATGTCGATGGGAATGATTTCCATTTGACACGTTTGATGACGTTTATATTAATTATGATAACTACGATGTTTAGCTGATGTCAATTTTATTATTTTATGCATAATTGATTTGATTTTTATACTGACACTGGTCCTGTACACCGTTGAATGCTGTAAAAAGTGGCTGATGGCCTGGTCAGAAGACTTTTAATGCGAGAAAAGTATTTGCCCCACCACGCGAAAATCTGGCGGCGGCGGCGGTGGCGGCATGATTAAGCGATGGTACCAAAAATGGCCGACGGCGCAAAGAGTAAAAACACGTTAGAAATGCTCGGATTGACGTCACAATTTTCACGAAGGTTCCTATAAACAAAGTAAATGAATGACTTTCGAAAGAAACTTTAGTACATTTCGGTCTGGATGGGAATCAAATCCGGGCTTCCGGTGTGCGAGACGGGCACGGTTCCCCGACTCCACGGCGGCTCCAAAGTCCTGGCTGACTAAGGTGTGCCTAGTGCGTGCGTCATTGCACACGTCACGTCGCAACCATCTGGCTGACTAAAGGTGTGTCCAAGTGCGTGCGCCATTGGGCACGTGACGGTGCAGCCAATGGGGAGAAGGTGGCGCCGCGTCATGAGTGTATAACATGAGCGCGCTGTTTCCCGCGCGTCACACACCGAATCAGCAAACATAACGCATGTCGAAAAAATAAATCGAAAACTTTTCACCAAAAGGACTGCAATGCTTTCATAATTCCACACGTAAGCAATCAAAAGTGTCTGTGCGGAATTTTCTTTTGAATTCTTTTGCCGCAGCCCCTCAGACACATGTATGTCGGGAAATAAGGATCATTATTATTATTATTAACTCACGCACACTTGCTGTCGTAATATTTATTTTTATTTTTACAACACGTTCACGGGAGAACCACCCAGCGGTCTGGACCATCCAAAGTTCAGTGTGTCTTCACGTTCCTATAGCCGTCTGCACGTTCACGTTCAAATGGAAAAACACCGTAGACCGTCTTCTCTTTTCAAATGACAACGAACCGAAGCAGGCACGTAGCCAGGGGGCGGGGGGGGGGGGGGGGGGGGGGGGGCATGGGGCCCGGCCTTCCCCGAAGTCTTCCATTTTGCTGAGACCCCCTCTCCCCCCTCCCCCTCACACAGCATTTTGTCATGGGCGCCCCCCCCCCCCCCCCTCCCCCCGAAACAAAATCCTGGCTACGTGCCTGAACCGAAGACCACATGAAGTGGTGACAACTCAGCCATTTTTCCGCCCAATCGTTTTTTTTTATGCATTTTGAAGTGCGCGCAATCCGGTGTCACTCAGCTCGAGCCCGTAGCTTTGGCTAGTGCATAGACGCCATTTTACCGCCCAAGTCACGCACCGAGTGCGCGAGAGCGTCACGCGCTGGCACATTCAGAGCAACAATGGATGTCTTCAACCTGAAACAGACAGACATGTAGGCAACCTAGGCTAGAGTGAACAGGCATGCTCTCTTACGGCCATTGCACCGGGAGTAGTTGCTCCCTGCGGCGGCAGCTTGGAGGGGTCGCTGTAACCCTACCGCTCCTACAGTGCTTTAATTCCTTCTGAGAGGCACGTCCTCCTTACCGTGTTCTCCTCTTTGCTCGGGGGTTGAGTTGGATAAGTTTCTAGACTCGTAGAGCACTGCACGGGCCCGGGCCAGCCCGAAAGCCCGAGCCCGGCCCGGCCCGCGGGCCGGGCTCGGGCCGGGTAGCACGTATTGTCTCGGGCCCGGGCCGGGCTCGGGCTTGAACAAAAAAGTTTTCAGGCCGCGCCGGCCCGGGCCGGGCCTCGGCAGGCAGTCTTTTGTCGTAAATTCTAAATTGTTGATAGCAAAACGTTTGCTCATTAATCTTTTAGGTTCATTGAAAACAAGAAACGCGAAGTGAAAAGTCACTACAGTGTCGTTAGAAATCATAACAATAAGAAGTCTTACAGTTAGAAAGCCTCCAAGCGGATAAAAGAAAACATGTGGACTCCACCAGCAGCGTAGGATAGAGCGCGCAAGACAACGAGGGCACTCCGGTCGGAGGGCACGAAATCTTTGTCGTTTTTCTTTGCTTTTTAAACTGAAAAAAGAAGAAAAAACGTGACCTCGACTTTTTACTTTCTGCGGGGCCCTTACTATGCCGCCAAAGATAAGCTAACGTACCCTAGATACCTTTTTTGTTCATTTAGCCGTTTGAAGATGCATTAGCGAGATTGTGATTCTCTTCTTTTCTTCTAGAATCTGTCCGGGTTTGAAATGACCAATAGAATCGACCTATGACCTGCCGTGTTACCAACCGTCCAATCAAAAATGGACGCCCGTGCCCGGTATAATTTTATCGGGCCCGGGCCGGGCACGGGCCGTGTATCCACCGGGCCGGGTCGGGCCGGGCCTACAAATTAAAAATTCTGTCGGGTTCGGGCCGGGCCCGGGCCGTCTCTCTACCGGGCCGGGTCGGGCCGGGCCTAGAAATTCCGGCCCGTGCAGTGCTCTATTCTAGAGTACTTGGACCTACAGGTCGTGAGGCCAGCTGCCTTCAGGGCCTTATGCGGAACACGTCTTTCTCTTCGTCTCCTTAAGAAACAAGTTTGTATAGACAAAAATTTAATTATTGTAAGCCGAAACTTATTTCAATCGGCTAAATACAGTTATTTCAAGCAAGTATAATTGCACACATTTTCAATCGCATTTTTCGGGGAACAGTTGTTCAGGATGGCTCAGGCGGCGTTGGGCATGGTTGTGTGGTCGCACCCCTACGCGGCTAAAGAAGTTCCATTGCTCTTCGGCGAGAGTGAAGGCCACAAGGAAACCGCTCTCTAGCCAGGTCATGGAAGAACATGGGCATCTCGCTTGATTTTATTTCGCAATACTCATTGCGGGGACTCAGAAAAACGAAAGAGAAGCGCGAGGAAACTTTACGAGTTGTGATCCTGGACCGGCTTGCTAGAACAGCGTCTCAGCTGAGACTGAGTGAAAGAAAGCACTGCAAAGGGTTGGGCGCACGACTGTCTTGAGACGCGGATTGAGTCCCGCTCAGCTCGAGCGCTGGTTTTGGCATTGCATTCTTTCCCAAAGTCTCAGCTGAGACGCTGTTTCTAGCAAGTCTGACCTGGCTGCTTATAATTAGTTGCAAAGGACAAGAGTCGTGGTTGGTGTAAACGCAAAGTGGAAGCCTGGAGTCGTTGCATTATTAAACTAACACCATGAAAGTTGATCGTCTGACATTGTTCTTATATGAAAAAAAATGAAATAAATATTAATCCAAAGAAAGACGACCGTAGTGAGGGTTTCGCACATGTGCAACGCTTTTGATAGGGCACTGCATGGAAATGGGGTTTATTAGACCCTTTTCCTGAGCCTCAGATTTGAACCACGATGACTGGCTGTTTGTTGCCTTACCATGAGGACCAGTCACTGCGGTTTACACATAACACTCTCCGTAAGTTTTCTACAAGTAGAGTAACGTTAAAACTGAAAATCTAAAATTTCTGCTCGATGGCGAACAAAACAGAACCAGAGCGGTTGGAAAGCTGGAACCTTAAAAAGAAAAATGTCGGGTAAAAATCTTGGAGTGAAGGAAAAGAAATTCCCCTTGGTCGTCACCATCATATGGAGCTCAATATTCGCACCTTTCGTGGTGTCGGAACATGGCAGGGAGCATTGAATAGCTTATTTATAGGCACTAGATGTTTTCGAGAACTTGCTCGTGACCCTTGTTTTTTTTCTTTTTTTTCTTGCAAGATTATTTACTCATTGCAAGAACGAGGAAGTAGCGCGAGGAAATATTTCAGAAAAGAATCCTCTGCATCAGGGACAGAATCCCCCCAGCGCCACTTTTCCTGAACTTCTCAACCTCGAATTTCAGCCACCTTTCAAAAGATGGCGCAAGTGCGCGTCGTCTGCTACAACATAGGTTATTTTAATTATTTAGGACAATTAGTATGCTTTAAAAAAATTACAATCATAAAAAATGATTTTAATTAGAACGAGAAAAGCACTAAATAAAGAATCGTTGCTTAAATAGCTGCCCTCTTCTTTGAAACCGGTTTCTTGCGTACAGAGTCGAGCTTCAAAATAGTACCATGATTTAAACATATTTTAAACAAATCTGAATATAAATACGAAAAAATCACGCTTCTAGTGAACCAGCTCAGTTCCTCTAGCATACAATTAAAAATAAATTAGGTCAGATGCCAGAACGCTGTCTGAGAAAACCAAGAACGCGTTAAGGGAATTCTTAGAAATTTTACCATAATCAAGTTGTGTTTACAAGAAAACGGCTGGCGTTGCACTTCTAATATTTTCTATTCTGAGTTCCTATGTTTACCACAAGCATGCCCTTAAATGTCGTTGCTGCGTTATGATGTGAAACTCAGTTACGAGACTTCAAAATCACGTAAAAAAGGCTCTTTTTGAATAAATATTAAAAAATGTGAGCGTGCTAATTAACAAAAACACGTATGCACGGAACTAGACGAGTCTTTCTTCTTTTCAATAAAAAATCAGAACGCGTCTTGGATGCATTGCAAGTCTAGAAACTTGGAATGCATAGAGGTATGTCTTTGAAAAAATCAAAACTTGCACTTTTTGTTTTCTTATTGTGCGTTAAGTTTTGAAAAATGCGTATCATATTTTGCACTAAAAGAGTGATGATGAATTGGCTATTTATTTGCAAAAAGAACGAAATATGTAACACGCGCACAGACGCGACATTTGCACAGCAAACAGGAGCGTTAGCAGAGCTGCCACCGGTATTATAGTTGGGGCCGTGGGACCGCCGCCTTAATGCACTCTCGGCCGTAATGCGACTATCGGCCTTAGCGAGATGCTCCCGTCAGCTATAAGACTATATACAAAAAAAAAGGAAATAATGTTAACAATACCATTAGAGATTTAGAAATCGCTTATACATTCCGCATCTAAAGACAAAGAAGGCTTGTTCACAGCATTCCCATGCTTCGTTATTGCGATTGACTCTTTCAGCAGGCGCTTGTGGTCGTTTTTTTATCTGTTACAATTTTGGTTGTCGAGTTCCATAAAGGAACGCAATTCCTACACTCCTGAATTCTAACTTCAAGAATATTACAAAAAAAGAAAAGAAGAGGACATATTTTTAATGAGGTGACGATTTCGAATTGTGTTAAATTTCCACGTGTGACGCAGAATCTGCTAGCTAAAGACAAATTAAAAAAAAAAAAAATCGGTGAGCTTTTCTCCGCATTTGCCGGTTTTGCGGTGAGCTTTTCTCCGGTGAGCTTTTCTCCGGTGAGCTTTACTCCGGTGAGCTTTTCTCCGGTGAGCTTTTCTCCACCGCCCGGAATATGGATCCTTGTTTTTGACACATCGTTTATGTTCGCCTAGTCTATCATTAAGACAACGCTTCGTTTGACCTATATAGCACAAACCACAATCAAAAGGGATCTTGTTGACTATACCTGAAATACATGTAACACACTTTTCCCTGTGTTTTTTTAAACAACCTTTCTGGGCGGAAGCGAACGGTGTTAACCGTTTCAAACTGCTATCTGTGCTAAACGCCATGCGTAAACCCAACTTATCACCGACTGATTTTAAATTGTGTAAAATCTTATGAAAAAACGGTACGATACAAACTTTTTGTGCTCGGACATTTTCCTAATTTGTTTGTCTTTTGCAACAATGTACGAAAGGTGCTTGGAAGTAAATTCTAAAAGGTATTTTTACCGCAAAAATAAACTAAGCATCGCCAAACGCTCATTCTCCGCCTAAAGGTAGCACTAGAGGTCACAACCAGATGCCAAAGTTTCGAGCGGCGGAGAAAAGCTCACCGGAGAAAAGCTCACCGGAGAAAAGCTCACCGGAGATAAGCTCACCGGAGAAATGCTCACCGCAAAACTGGCAGATGCGGAGAAAAGCTTACCGGCCTTTGAGCGGATGCGGAGAAAAGCTCACCGATTGTTTTTTAACTTAGCGGATTCGGCGTCAAACACTGCAATTTAACATAATTCGCATTCGTCACTTTATTAAAAATATGCCCACTTTTTTGCAATGTTCTTGACGTTCATTTGGCATATTTACTAATTCATCAGAAATTAGTAATCCCCCATTCTGTATATTAATGAAGCCGCAAGTATAAAATCAGAACATCGTACACCGGTAAAAAATACAACAATATATTGACAACTGGCAGGGTGACGTCGGTAGCTCTGTCAAGTAAAGATGTTTGTTCTTTGCGAGCTAATATGAATAGCGGTGTGTGAACCGTTTCAGTTTCAAATATTGTGTAGTGCCTAATAGATAAGTAGGTGTTTGTTGATGTAATCAGTGTCGGCTACGCTGTTGTTGTTTTTTCTGTTAATTTCACTAACAAAACTTCAGTTGCGAGAACAGATTCGTCCTGTCGTGTTTGTTGTCTTCACTCCGTCGTCGTCGTTTGAGTAGTTTTTATCATGTATAACGTTTACCAACTCGCCCTATTTGCTACAACGGTGCCAGTGTGCAGCTCTGAAGGTCATGGGTGGCTCGCCGTAGAAAGGAACTATCACACAAAGGCAACGTGTGGAAGCACCAGCACGAACGGCTAGAAAACATGCTTCTCCGTGAAAGAAAAAAAGTTTTGATATCCTCACTGTTTGTCCTAATTTCAAAGGTTAACAAAAGCTTCAAAGAGAATTTCAGGCACCGCGTTATTGCGCATGCACTTTCGGATTTTCGGCATCTACAGTTTTCATTTTTAGGTTTAAGGCAGACATTATTAAGTTTTTGAACTTTTTCCTGGTCTTCAAGTTCATGAAAATTTGAGTTGGGCTTTCGTTGCCTACAGAGTAAGCCACAGAAAACACTCGCCCGCAATTATTGATTTGGGAGCAATATACCCAATAAGTTTAACAAATAATTTAAAAAAGGACATTTTCTTTTTTTCAAAGCTGACGAATTTTAATGATAATAAACGGATATATGTTACGCATGATCCAGCAGCCTCCATATAAAAAGAAGAAAAAAAATCGGTGAGCTTTTCTCCGCATACGCTCAGTGGCCGGTGAGCTTTTCTCCGCATCCGCCGGTTTTGCGGTGAGCTTCTCTCCGGTGAGCTTATCTCCGGTGAGCTTTTCTCCGGTGAGCTTTTCTCCGGGATTCTGCCCAGCCCGATCCGATACCTTATTCAAAAGTTATAAGTGATTTTCTGAAAAGTTTGATGGGGAAATGGCGGCCGACGGAGTTTTCGAATACACGGGGCTCTTTGGCACCAGAAACCGAAAACGGGCAAAAATGGGCTCCATTTTCCCATTGAAATTTTCAGAAAATCACTCATAACTTTTGAAAAAGGTGTCTTTCAGAATGAAACTTTGGCATCTGGTTGTGACCTTGAGCTACCTTTTGGCGGAGGATGAGAGTTAGGCAATGTGTAGTTTATTTTTGCGGTTAAAAAAAAAAGTGTAATTTTTTTTTTTTTTTTGTGACATTCTGCATTAGTCTTAATAGGTGGTCTACAGGTTCGATTTTGCCAAAGAGCGCCACCGTCGATCCGCCATTTTCGAGGTCGCGGTTTGACTGGCTTGGGTACGCGGTCGTACGTTGATAGTGTGTGCTAATTTCATATCGTTGAAGAAGCTTCGTTGAACAGAAAAGAAAAAAAAACAGTTTATCTCGGGGGCGGGCCGTTTTAATTCCTTTGTTAACAAAGGAATTAAAACGGCCCGCCGAGTACCGCGTGTAAAGGCTGAACCCCATGTAAGCAATTTAGCGAGCGACGAGACGAGCCTAGCCAGAACATGCTTTAGTGGCGCCCTCTCGAGCCGTTGACACGGAGTGCGGCCGCCGTGAGCGCTCGCTGAGCCCACTACCCCTTCTCTAGTTCACGGCCACTCAAGCAACCAAGGACGTTATGAAGAATGTTATTTTTTGCTTGTTTTTGTAATTTGAATTTGCCTATAACTTTTAAAATAAAGCGAAGTTCGAGAAAAGAAAAGTTTCATTAAGTTACTACGTTCAGTGCGCTCAGGTTTGGTGCAAATTAAAAACCAGTAAAAAAAGTCCTTACAGGGCCCCTTTAAAGGGGCCGTGTGACTATATTATGTAAAATGTTTTTCACTCTGCACAAGCTTACTGGCACCAGTGGGACCCGATATACTCGCACGCAATGCCACTGACCAAGAAGCTTCTTTTTTTGCCGCAAGAGTAAAAGCGAATAGGTACATCTTTTCATTCTCTCCTTTGAAAAACTTGATGACAAAGTTGTGGGGATAGTGTTGTCGTCATTGTCAACAACATCAATCCTCAGGAGTTTGTCATAAAGCTTTGTGATACCCACGGCGACAATATTTAAGTGTGGCTCATACAGTGGACATGTGCACAGCGTGAGCATTCTATTTGAGCTTAAGACAATAGCTCGACATGCAATCAAGTAGTGGGTCGTGCTCAGTTACTGCGACGGCAGGAGTAGCCGAACCTTAGCAATGTGTGGAATTCATTGTGTGCCCTGTGCTTTTCCAACCACATCATGTGGATATGACAAACATTGGTGGCATCTAATCAGCTTCAGATCACGTGGTCACTTGCTCTATCTGCGAGTTTAGGAGGTAAACGCTGGTAGTATTTTTTTATTCTTCGACTGCCATGCGTGGATAGAAAATCTGTTTGTTTTATAGGTTGTGAATGTCAGAGAATAATCAAAAGCTGTAGTTACTGAAAGTACAAGGCTTGTTGTACTGCCCCTTTAGTGGCGCGTCGAGCATCATGCAACTTTGACCTAATGTGAGTCAAGTGTTTACCCATGTGTTTTTAGACATTGCTACATTTTTTTCACAATGCTTCTTAGATATGCAACTTAACTGGTACACGTGTTCGACATGCAGGAGACAGAGCTGAGCATGAATGAGATGGCGATCCTGTCGTCAACTGCATCCAAGTTCTGCAAAACATTGGTCTCAACGTTCAATCTGTAACATTTAGGTATTCTGCTAGTCAAGATAAAGCTTTCATTTGACATATACTCTTCACTGTTGTGCATCCTGTGCATATAATGAATGTTCAGTTAAGCTAATTGCTTGTTCTTGCTTCAGGATTTGTGCCAATTAATGGTAGCTAAAAAAACAAGCAAGTGGGCTGTTTTTGTAGTTTCGAGTTTGAAAGTCCCAAAACACAACTTGTTACACTTCCAATGGGGAAAATACTAATTGGTATTTCTATAATTGGGAGTCCGAAAATAGATGGTTACGGTTCCAGTTGGAGTAGTACCAATCGGTTACGCTTCCCGTTGAAAACAATGCCAATGGGTATTTCTCCGATTGGGAGTCCGAAAACACAGATGGTTACGATTCCAATTGGAATAGTACCGATTGGTTATGGTTCCAGTTGGTAAAATGCCACTGGGCTTATTTCCAATTGGACAAATACCAATTGGTATCTTTCCAGTTGGGAGTCCGAAAACAGAGAAGGTTACACCAACTGGTACCAATTGGAAAAACCAATTGGACCCAATTAGTATTTTTAACTGGGTAATGCTCCTGGGTTACCTTGGTCTCTAATGCATGTAGCACACAAAATAGCATGAACTGAATCGCAGTGGGAAACGAAAACAATAATGATAAACACGCGTGTAATCACGCGAACACTGAGGTCATTGCACATAAGGTAAGCTTTGTTTCACTGTAAATACATTACCAGTAAAGTACTTGGTTTTATCCTGTGAGCGAAGCGGAACATACAAGGGCGAGCATACTGCCCTGAATTACACTTCCAGTGGACAAGCGCACCATCCAAAGCATCGAACTCGCTTTCATAGCTTTTGGTGCGCTCAAACCTGTGAAAATACGAACATAACCAATTCTATTATTTCAATTATTTTTATTAAGTGCACCGATGTGTTTTTTTTTTTGTCTTTGTCGTTCACGTGCCATTTTCTTAGTTATATAATATTTTTTTCCAGAAGTCCGACAACTATAGTCGGTTTCATCATAAGTAAGAACCGCATAATCAAAGACCTAAAAAGAAAAAAAAAACGACCGCGAACACGCGAATAAACATTAAAAATGCAATGTAACGGCGCATTCAAAATTAGTCGTTAGTTTTTTATACAGCAGCAGTTTCCTAGGGCGACGTTCTTACCCGTTGAAGGTTATAAAAAGTGCAGTACAACTGTTAGCTCGGGGTCTTTAACGTGCATTACGCAGTATATGTGGTACACGATCGCACGACGGTAGGATGCAGATGGCCGACTGAACTCAGGGTCCCTGCTAAAGCCCCTTGGTAAAGGCGTTTTTTACAAGAACCGCCAACCATTGTTGTGGAAACGCGCAAAACACGTGCCACGAGCGGGTGCTCGGCGCCATTCACTTTCAATTGGGGCCGGTCATTTTAGTGCTGCACTGCCATTTACCTCCAAGGGCCGCTCGAGGTACGGGCCTCGTGCATTGGCGCCTTTGAGGTTATTTAAATGACCAACGCAAACACATCGAGGGGATTTAGTCCCTACAGGTTCTGCAGCGTGAGCTTCGTGCTTTGAACGGAGCTCGCGCTCCAGCATTTCTCCACGTGCTCTGATCTGCACTGCGGTGCCACAACATACTCGGCCAACGATCCCCCACCGCACTTGGTTTAGCCTGTGAGCTAAGCCAAATGGGCTACGCTAAGGCTGGTTCACACATCTGCGTTGGTTGCATTCGCATGCAACCGAAACGACCGTAACGACAAAGTCACCGGGACAAGCGTTCGCCGAACACAGCATGGCAAGTGATGCAAGGAGTAGCTTCGCGAAGCAATCCATGAGCCACGGTTGTTGCGGTGTTTTTGTCGTTACGGTCGTTTCGGTCGCATGCGAACGTAATCGTTGCAAGTGTGTGAACCAGGGCACTTTTTCCAACGTTACGAGATCAGCTCAGTTGACAAGCTCCGCATTAGCTGCGCTTCGGAAAGCCGGCCCCCTCCGTTCGCGCGAGCGTGGTGGCGCTGTCGTCGCAGCCCGCCCGGTCCGCAAGGCCGGCCAAGCTCTGGGCAAGCTCGGGACGCTGGCTTTTCATTGCGAAATCAGGCAGTCGGCGGCACGTCGGCGGCCCTCGCGCACCTCTTTTTAAGAAATGGACTCTGCAAGAAGATTCTGCTGCAGTCGTGATTGTAATTATGCGCGCTAACGATTTCTTCGATTTTTACTCTATAATTCATCGGATAGCAGCATGGGTGCCTAGCCTTGGGTCTGGCTTCCGAATGCGATTCTATGTTCGTGTAATATCAAAGTATAACGGGATTTATGTCATAGTTGATGGCTCTCATATACGTCTATGACCAACATCCACAAGCAGAGGCTCGCGTGCGCTGTCAGCGCCGTATCCAGTTCTTGACAAACGCTCCCACATATTTGTCACGAGAAAATGAACAAAATGCGTTTTCTGCCTTTTATTTCTTACCACAACAAACCTTCGGCAAGGCTAAAAGTGCAAATAAATGCTGTGCAAAGTTTTGTTTCTCTTCTTGTATGAACAAAATCGCGAGCAGACTGCAAAACACCAAGACAGAAAATGTCTGTAGTTGGCGATCGCAGGACCCGAGCTTTCTTGTTTGCTACTGCCACCTTTTCCGTCATCTCTCGCTTGATGTATCTCGCGTAGAAAAGCATTTGCGTGACAATGAGGAGGCATTGCTGTTTTCAAAAGTGGTCTTTGCACCCTAGCCTTCCTATGTCGCAATCTCAGGGTAGCTAAAAATATCTTTATTTTGGCTTGAAATGGATCGCAGAAACGTCAGGAGATCAATAAAACAACATTCTCATTTATGCACAACTGGAACGTTAAGAAAATAGTCGTTAACATAAAGCGAATTTAAATTAACGCGCGCTTATAAACACATCAACAAGCGTGATGTTGTCGGGCACATGGAGCATGCATACGCTTACACAGATTTACTCGTTTCACATAGTCAACAACGGTGTCTCAAAATTCGTGCACTGTTGCCGCGAAGCTGTAGCGGGTACAGTAAAATAACGGTTCTAATATCAACCACACGTTCACACGTAAATCTTCAAACATACACACACGAATCCGCGGTGATCAGCTGATCGGAAGTGATGTTTTGAA
The DNA here is from genome assembly GCA_013358835.2 of Ixodes persulcatus. NCBI lineage: Eukaryota > Metazoa > Arthropoda > Arachnida > Ixodida > Ixodidae > Ixodes > Ixodes persulcatus. Next base: position 13,572 of record JABSTQ010001255.1, on the reverse strand, counting down.
ACTCTTACCCCTAAGTCGCACACGTAGAGAACACACGAGAGGAATAACTCAGTTGTTTTCACCAGTAGCAGGCCTCGACGTAGCCGAATAAAAATACAAAAACGGCCATATTCCCTCAAATGACGAAGATGTCTTCAAATTGGCATTCTTTCCTAATGGGGCTTTGTTATGCATGCAGCAGTTTACGCTTGAACTTCTGACACAAACACAGAGCACCAGAAGAAGGAAGTTCACGGTGTTTTAGTAATTCGCAACTTTCACGGCCTATAGGGGGCGCACTGGTGCCTCTCAAAATGGCTGTCATCTGGATGTTCGTCGTAGAACAGCAGTACAAGGCTGGGACGGTGACGCGTAAGTAATTCCAGTTTTGCTTTATACGAGCAGTATTAGAGTCCTACTTTATTTTTTCATGCCAGGAAGGTGTAGGCAACGACTTTTATTGCGAAGCCGATCATCCAGGAGCTAGGGAGCGCGATTCTCACACCGCGGTACCACAGTCGCTGAAAGTTGAGAATAGGGTGCCTTCATGTGCGCTTTGCTTAGGGTGATGACATCTGGCCATTTTGTTTCGAACGCTTATTTTTATTTTTTTTTTTTTTGAAGCGCGTGAAAGAGCGTGTCCCTGCACGCGCTCGTGGCACTGACTGTGTTATGGCGACATTTTGTTTCCTGGGATTTCTCTGTATTTTCCCTGTGAGCTAGTGGTGTCGGCATCGAGTACTACAAACGATGGCATCACCCTAAACAGAAGGGCACTGTGGCACACTAGTCCGTAAAGGGGTATTCACACGAGAGAGAAATCCCGGGGATTTCTCCCCGGCACGCGCATCCCACGACGAAAACGTCAGGCTTTGCGATGTGCAAAAGCCTCGCGTTTTCATCTCGTGATGCGCGCGTGTCGGGGAGAAATCCCCGGGATTTCTCCCTCGTGTGAATACCCCTTAAAGGAACAAAACAATTGTCCATGTACCGAACCCACGAACGATCGACCAAGCCATTTTTTCGAGCTGCTTACCTTGGTGCCGAATGTCGGAAAACTGCCAAGACTAGGAAGGGCCGGCGGGCGTAAATTTACCTCAAAACTCCCAGGAAATGTTGTCTCAATCCCGACATTATCACACTGTTAACAGTCCTTAGTAATACACTTTGTGAACCCACATAAAAACGATGTTTCACGGCGTTATCCTCGGGTACAGAGGCCAGTCAGACCGAATGGGTCCGGCGGACTTGGACACGAGCGCCGCTACGCGGCAGTGAATGGCAGCGCGTCACTTTTTTCTCGGAGCTTGTCAACTTGACTTTTTCCCCCAATATTGTTGTGGGCGCCGCCATCTTGGCGGTTACTAACAAATCAGACGCAACTGCCGATCGTCATGATTCAAAAGTGCGACTTCCTCAGCATTAGTTTCGGTGTCAGGAAGCTCACGTAATATTGCTTTGCTTTGTCGCGAACTGTTTAAACATTTGTGGAGGACGGAAAAGCGTTTCCTGTGATTTCAGATCAAGCTTCAGTTAACTGACAACCATCATTTTAAGCACCAAGATGTGTATGAAGCGTAGCTTACGTAGTGGCTCTAGTTTAGCCCGACCGCATAGGCACAGAAAGAGAACGAACAGCTTGACCTCGCGCTCTTGGCGCTGCTTCAGTGGCTTCATCAGCCCGTAGCGTTGGCTGCGCTCCGAACTAAGGTAAAGCAAAGCAGATATTCAGATCTTAGGGTTTTACAAGCCAAACCAACGAAAATCATTTAACACGCCCCAATAAAAAAAATTGCGGTTTTATTTTGACTAACTGGGGACCTTTTGACGTGCAACCAAAATATCAGATTGGCCTCCGTCGGATCGCGGGCACTTCGGCCGATATTTAAACCCGACAAATATGGATTCATCGGCCAGCGCGTTGACTGAGAGACACTGAGACGATTTAATGTTACGTGTTTTGTTTTAATATCATTGCCACTTAAGAGCCACCGAGGTGGTTTTTGAAACAAGATATAGTCAAACCATTCCGACAAGCATAGTTTGATTGCGAAAATGATTTTTGCAAGTGATAAAAACATTAAAATGTGTTCGCATACGTGCGCGGAATCTGAAATGGCAGAATGCATTTCATGGCGCCCATTTCATTTGGATCGGGTCGGGTATGTGTACCGACGCACAGTAGAACGCTCGCAAAAGTAGCTGTGGTGCACCCGCAGCCTCGCGCTTGTTGTTCTGACATCTCTGGTTCGCTCACGGGCATCCAGGCATCTGACACCCTGACATATGGCCTTTTTCTGTCTTTCACGTGGCGTTCCAAGCGGCACACGACGGAAAATGCACATCGAGCTGTTTTTGAACACGTGTCACCATCTGTACTTTATATTAAGAAACTACAATTTGCCATAACTGAATGGGAAAAGTTTGAGGTCTTATAACATTCTTAACGTGTAATATACCAATATGGAAGTTCTGGAAAATGTAATATCGAAGGATGCTTCATAATTTAATGTCTCGTTATTTTGATTAGTTGACGTGATTCCGTTTTTATAGCGCCATAAAATATGACAATTTTAAACTTTATTTTTTATTTTAAAATATACAATATCTGTACAGTTTGTTGCTTACTTTTTTATTTATTACATCCAACCAAACGCTCACGTAAAATATCGTGGACGATGGGACGTCATAACTTGGAAAATATTTTTTTCAATATTAGAGACTGTGGTTTATTAAAAGCTGAATAATTAACTCAACTAAAAATATTGTAATATTGAGACATTAAAGCATTGTTGAAAGCAGATCTTAAATTTGACATTACCTTTATAAATGTAAGATACATAGAAAGAAAGTTATAAGCCGTCAAAAAAGCGCCAAAACGTCATGCACGGGGGGGGGGGGGGGGGGGGGGGTAGCACCTTAAGCTTGAGCACTTCTAAAAAAACATTGCTTCTGATTCAGTGCCTCCAAACGAAGTGCAGATTTCCGCAACTGGTGGAAATGTTTTCAGTTAATGTAATGCACGAGTTAAGAAATAAAACGTGCGTGTAGCTCATGGATTAAACAAGTTTGGAAGGGAGCTTTACAAAAAGTGGTTGTCATTTGTTTAGCCGTTAGAACCATTTTAAGATGCTCTTATTTCCAGGCGAAATATGCAGGTTATTAGAATAGGAACCGTGCACATCTAATTCAAGCCCCGACCAGGGCGCCCCTAGCGGCAAACGGGTCCGTTGCATCGGGGAACGTCTGCCAGTCGCTGCGTTTGTTGTGCGTTGTAGCGGGTTAGCGCTGTAATTTCCAAGGTAGCTATTCCGCTCTAAGAAAGCCACAACGATTGATGCGGCAAACAATAGGCGACCGCCGCGACACGGCCGGCATGCTCGCTTCCCATACACAATTAGACAGGCTGGTATGAGTTGATCGTGAGTAAAACACCGGGAAAAAGTCAAAGACATGAAGGTAGGACTACACAGGATAGGCGCTGACTAGCAACCATTTTTTTATTAGAATGTATACACCTTTTCCACAAGCGCGCAGCCATCTTGAATATCGTCACTTCTGGTATGCGGTAAAACATCTTTTTGATCTCTCCCCGCAGCTGGAAGGTGTTTACGAAAAATGCGTGATTGTCACACATTCTTGATTTGCCTCACCTTTTATTTTCTCGCATATTCCAGGTTCAGACGTTTTATTATTTTTTCGCCCCGCATACCAGATACGGAACCCACGTGACTGAAAACGACAGGAAACAGAAAAGGTCTATAGACCTTTCCAATGTTTACAAAATCACAGTCCAGCGTGCGATTTTCACAGCCCAGCACGTGCGCGTTCGTCACTTCGGAAAGCGAGGAAAGTACGCGCCATACGCACGAACATTTAGGATGGCACCGGCCACACAGGGCGCACCGTGGATTTCGCACTTCTTTCTTCGTTTTTTCACTCCACGCAAAAATCAGGATCTATAAAATGAATCGCACGCGGGTTTCACACGTAGCGATTCCGCGGCCTACATCGCTGCCGCTAGCAGCGCGGCGGCACGGATCGCGAGGTTTCATTTCACATGAGCGTTTTCTGCCGTTGCGATGGCCAATGTTGCTTGCAGCAAGCAGATGCGCACAGTCGGTTACAGCGGCTTCTAAAAACAATTTGAATGCCGTAGTTTTTAGTTTCCTCTTTAATTTCACCTCAATAAATCAAAAAATCGTTTCAAATACTAAACAAACCTTGGCCTTATTTGTTTATGTTTTTTTTTTTTAACTTCGTTGTCGTGGAGGATGAAACCTCGGATCATCCTCGGCAGCGTCACGGGCAGCGCCTTCCTCGAATGTAAAGACTCCAAATGATATGGCCGACCCGAACCTTCTGGACGGCATTGGAGTTGTTGGTATTTCCGAAATGTGGAGTGGTTTCATACCGGTCTTGTCCATCACTTTCACGGCCTCCGTCACCTCTTCCCAGAGCTTCTCTTTGGTCCCATTCACGGGTCCCATTGTTCCTAAATTCATTGAGCTGAGCGTCCATAAGAACCCGACGCTCCGACACTTCACTGATAATCAGTTCATTGAACTGGGCGCGATACATTTTGTCATACTTGCTGTGACGATCTGTGTTGGAAAAGACACGTCTATGTCGCTCAGTTCTTCTTCTTTTGTTTTTCTCACTAGCGCTCGCACAAGCCACTTCCGATTAGTGTCTCTAGCGCTCGCTACAGTTGATACTCAAGCGAGAAAAGCAATAAAGAGCCGCGTAATTCATTAAGAAAACAAATTCTGAGGAAGGGGCAGCAATCCCCCTCCTCCATAATCTCCTCAACAGTCTCGACGCGACTACTGAAACAAAGAAGCTCGACCCGCCGGAAAAAAAGAAACCTCAAACCAGTCGCTTGCGCACTTTCTCTGCTTGTCGTCTGCTTCAAGAACGTGAAAACCCCGCCGTCCTATGCGCTAGCTTTCCCGCGGTGTTTCTCCTCCTGTCATGTGATTTCCCGCCGCGCTGTGAGTGGCCAGGGCGGAAGCTGCCGCTCTGCCGCCCCGAAAAATTTCCAACCTGGTGGAACCGTGCCGCTCAGCCGCTGCGGCTAACCAGAGCGCCGCGACGGCAAAAATCGCGCCGCTCTAGGGCCAAAATCGCTGCATGTGAAACCCGCTTTAAGAGTGAATTAATGTTGGCTCACGCACTAGGGTCTTTTTTGTATTGTAGTATGCTTCTTTTGTTTCCCTAGACGTTTGGTCTTGGTGTTCTTCTTGGAAAACCGCGGTTCGCACGCGCAATTTCGACAGTGCATCGTTAAATGCGAGTGTCCCTTTTAAGAAACTGTGGTGCTGTCTAAGTGGGGCCGGTCGGTCATTCAAGCATCACCCCGTCTGCCCAATATAGGAGCGCCCGTAGGAGGTGGAGAAGAATGAAAAGAGGAAGGTTTTGGTCGTTCCATATATTCACCACATTTCACAAGGACTTAAAGAGGTAGCATCTAGATGCGGAGTGAACGCGTTTTTTTCTGCCCGCAACGAACTAAGCCGATTATCCTCTGTGGTGAGCCTATATACACAAAGGCAAAGGGAAGCGAGCGGATTGTAAGAGCTGCAACGTGAAGCACGGCATCAAGTTCGTCACATCCGTAAAAGGCACGGTCTACTTGATACCTTTTCCTAGATTGATTTACATATGACGTTGTGGTACACAGGTGCGTTCACTGTGTTGTGCTTATCGTGACAGTATTGTGTGTGTAATAGCGGTGTCGTGCCCTCGTAGGTATGTTGTATATCACTTTGCGGTGCTCGAAGCCGGATTTCGCACTCTACTTCGTGAAATTGTTGTTAATCTGTGTCGACATCAAATCACATTCAGGTCCGATTGATGATAATGCCAACTAAGTAAGCGCCACGGACTTGTCACCTGACGGAGGTTACTTGATGCAGACGCTATGATTGCTCCTTGCCGGCTGAAGTGATCGAGACGGATTGTGCTGGCCTTCGGGAAGCTCGAAAGAATATATAAGTTCTCCTATAAAACAACATCTGAAATACGGTCTTACTACAACGTCTCTATGAGATAGATATACGAGTTCATTGAAGACCAGTCACAAAGAAATAACGTCATTTTTTTCCCACGTATCTGATTCGGCCGAAGACACGCTGTGGCTAGTGGCTGAAAGATGGCCGAAAAGCTTTGCCAGGAATTTATTTTCATCCATCTTTAGCATGACACGATTGAACACGCTAAGAGGATTGCCACATTTCGTAGTTCAGATTCCACCCCAAGACCACTCATTGCACAATTCATTCGCACACCGAAAATAGTGCTTTCCTGGGTAAAAACGCGCTCGCGGGTAAGTGAATATTATTCGAAATATGCACGCATCGCACGAAAGGCTCTATTCGACTTTACAAAAGGCAGACTCCTGTAGATTTATGAGCCTTGTTTATCATCTTGCACGCCTTTTCAGAAGCAAATATTAAACTATATTTTCTGGAAGAAAGCCTCTCCACTTCACGTTGTCTTCGCATGCGGCTATTTGGTTAGGAACGAGGTATCGGGCTGACCTAAAGACGCGAGGTTAAGACTGACGAAAAGTTCCGCCACATCAGCATAATGAAATCGTGCAAGTGCAATTGAGAGAAAAATGCAGAGGTGCAAAATTACCCTCCCAATTAACGGTAAAATATTACCATCACTATACCGGGTATTTCAGGCAAGACTTTCAAAAAATTAAGGGTGGTAGAGAAAACAAAGGAATTTTTTTCGGAACAAATTCACTGCCAGCTACGGCGGACATCAGGGATTTTAAAGAACGTACTATCTTAATATTTATCTAGAGTTCCTAGTCAGAAGCATGTGTTTATTTTGGATAATTTAAAAGTTATTTAGTAAATGCTAGAGTATTATTTAGCTAATTAGTTTGTTATTTTTTCCACTGCACAACGTCCACCATGGCTGGCAAATTGTTCCCGGAAACGATTTTGTTTTGTGAACCACCCTATTTTAGATAAATCTTGAAAGTCTTTGTTGAAACGTACGATATATCTCCAATGCACTAGATTAATTGCTGAGTTAATTTAAGACGGTAATAAATATACATTCTTTTCCAACTTTAATTTAAACAGTGTTACAAATTAGCTATGTCGTTTCATTGATGCAACAATTAAACACGCGGAACAATATGTAATATATCTCCACAGCATTCACATACTTAGAATATACTGCAATGTTTTAGCATGTAAATCTTGCCGTATACTCCAACAGGACATCGAAATAAGGTTGCCGCTGCTTAATCGAAACTGAATAATTAAAGTCGCGATTAGGTCATGCGTTTAACTCTAATTGCTCCCTGAGACTCGTTCTTGTACGTAATTATAAATGCACTTTTAGTGGTTCCCGGGACGGTACACTTATAGTCGAAATCACTACTGGCGTATAATTATTACATTGCTTTAGGAAATTACGCAACTATTTCTGCAATAAGCTTTATAGGCTATTGCTAGAAATCTGTGTAAGGAGCGCACTGTTTGTATCACTGAACTGGGCCGATTGCAGCGGAGCAAGTCGAGATCGTCTTGTTTGGGGAAAGAAGGTTTCACCGGAGATTAGTAACAGGTCGCTAAGTCTGCTACCCCGCCGTCAAGAGTCAACATCGAACCAATCAGCACCGCCGAAGTCGCTCCAGGCGACACAAAAGTGGTAAAGTAAAATAGGAACATAAACAATAAAAGAGAAACAATTGTTCTCCAAGTGTCCAAATGAGACCGAGAACGGAACTGGCAATTGAATTAGTATTCGGCGAGGCGTACTCCGCGCTCGGGCAGGCGTGACTGCTCCAGCTGGCGGTTCCAGTCAACCCCCCCCCCCCCCCCCCACACACACACACACACGCACACACCCACAACGCTGCCTAATCAAATAGACACTGCGCCGCCGCATCCAACCAAACGATAAGCCGGTGGGCGGCGCCGTCGGCGGCGCGAGTTTACTGAGCATTATAATCAAAATAAAATTATCCGACGAGATCAACAAATGGCTACGAACAAAAATTCCTTAAAATAAATGCAATAAAGAGATGTGGATAGTAACATAATTACAGAAACTAGTTTAGTGAATACACAGATTGCCCCAACAATTGATCGCTGTTTTTTTCCTCGTTCTTCTCCTTGAATAATTAAAGTGCTGTCACAAAACGGCTGATCTGGTGGGGGTGCTTATTTTGGACTCAAACCTAAGTTGTAAAATGTCCTGTTTTTAAATACATTTGCTCGGTGAAAACAAAGTGCCGATCTCGTGTTCGCGCTGGCCGTGTCGAGCAGTGAACTATACTTTCAGTGTTTAGCTGAAATACCGTCTATACGGAAAACTAATTCTCGAATACATGAGCGACGCAACAAGGCTGATACTCAAAGACTTTTACAGAAAGGTAGCAAAACACACATCACGATAACGTTTTCTTTATTTGTGCCTTTGGTACAATATTGCAGAGGGGGCTCAGGCAAAGGGCGTAGGTGCCTGACAAGGCCCTGGCCCCTTGTGATCTACTGCGGTCAACAAGCGGACAAACCATAAAATAATGAAAACAGTATTACAAAGCATACGCAATATGAAACGAGTTCAAGGTCCCTGCCGTACCTGGCAGTGAATTTGTTCCGATGAAAGTTCCTTTGTTTTCTCTACCACCCTTATTTTTTGAAAGTCTTGCCTGAAACACCCGGCCGGTATAATGATGGTAATATTTCACCGTTAATTGGGAGGGTAATTTTGCACCTCTGCATTTTTCTCTCAATTGCACTTGCACGATTTCATTATGCAGATGTGGAGGAACTTTTCGTCAGTCTTAACCTCGCGTCTTTAGGTCACCCCGATACCTCGTTCCTAACCAAATAGCCGCACGCGAAGACAACGCGAAGTGGCGAGGCTTTCTTCCAGAAAATATAATTTAATATTTGCTTCCCAAAAGGCGTGCAAGATGAGAAACAAGGCTCATAACTCTGCAGGAGTCTGCCTTTTGTAAAGCCGAGTAGAGCCTTTCGTGCCATGCGTGCATAAGTTTGAATAATATTCACTTACCCGTGAGCGCGTTTTTACCCAGGAAAGCACTAGTTTTCGGTGTTCGAATGAATTGTACAATTAGTGGTCTTGGTGTGGAATCTGACCTACGAAATGTGGCAATCCTCTTAGTGTGTTCAATCGCGTCATGCTCGAGATTGATAAAAATAAATTCCTGGCAAAGCTTTTCGGCCATCTTTCAGACACTAGCCACAGCGTGTCTTCGGCCGAATGAGATACGTGGGGAAAAAATGACGTTATTTCTTTGTGACTGGTCTTCAATGAACTCGTATATCTATCTCATGGATACGTTGTAGTGAGACCGTATTTCAGATGTTGTTTTGTAGAGATAACTTCTATATTCTTTCGAGCTTCCCGAAGGCCAGCACAATCCGTCTCGATCACTTCAGCCGGCAAGGAGCAAATATAAGCGTCTAAAAGCCCGGTTCACACAGTTGCGTTTGACTGCGTTTGACTGCGTTGCGGCAGCGAGACACCAGGACATCCCTGCTGCTTATATCGCGTGCCAAGAAGATTCCTTGAATTGGATTCCACGCTTCATACGAAGCACAGATGTGCCGGTGACTCGCTTTCGGTTCTCGCCGCAACGCAGTCAAACGCACTCAAACGCAAGTGTCTGAACCGGCCTTTAGGCACCTACGCCGGAAACGGGCGCCTAAGCTGCGCTCTAAAACTGTATCTTCTGGGAGCGCCCCAAGTGAGAAACCTGGTCAGGAACATGTGAATGCTAGCCACCAAATATCATACCGAAGAAGTTACCCCTGGGAACTCAATAGTATAATTCATGAGGGTGGATGAAAAAGAATTCCAGTATATAGTATAATGCATGAGGGTAGATCACTCTCCCCCTCACCATTGCTGGGTACTAATCGTTATTTTTACTTACCGGTTCCCTCGAGCTACTACTTTTGCGGTGTGAAACTAACACGGTGAACCGAACGCTCGTGGCACATAAAATACTGGTATAGTCGCGAACGACGTTATGGGCAAGCTAGAACGTACAGTCCTCGGATATTACTACTAGGCAAGATCGTCACACGTTGGCGACATCAAGCGGCAAAGCTCGCAACTACGGTACCCATGGCAGTGCAGGAACTATTGACGTCACCGGCGCGATACGCATTGCGCTTCTCGCTGGCCGACTTTGAAGCGAAAGGAAGAGAGCTCGCGCTCACGTCATTTCGTTTCCGTACCCCTTTGGACACTCGCATTTAACGATGCACTGTCGAAATTGCGCGTGCGAACCGCGGTTTACCAAGAAGAACACCAAGACCAAACGTCTAGGGAAATAAAAGAAGCATACTACAAAACAAAAACAGACCCTAGTGCGTGAGCCAACATTAATTCACTCTAAAGAACAGTGTGAGTCATTTTATAGATCCTGATTTACGCGTGGAGTGAAAAAACAAAAAAAGAAGTGCAAAATCCACGGTGCGCCCTGTGCATGCACGATCACAGTGTCATCTATTGGCGATGTGAGCGAACGAAAGCGTCGCTGTGGTCGGCCTGCCACGATTGGCCGAATGCTGAGAATGACGTCAGCAATGGATTTCTCATCGACGGAAAAAAGAGGAATGCAAGAACTTCATTTTTGACGGTTTCGGCAGTGTTGCTTTGAGAGCGCTATGATTTCAGGCTTCCACCATGCCCATTACAAACACCATCGAACTTGTTGTTCACAAGGTAATGACGTCACGAAAGGTAACCGAACGAGGGCGCCACCGAAACATCTCGCCGCTAATAGACCTTTCTAAAAAAGAGCTTTCCGAAGTGACGAACACGCACCTGCTGGGCTGTGAAGATCGCACGCTGGACTGTGATTTTGTAAACATTAGAAACGTCTATACCTTCTATTAAAAAAATGGTTGTTAGTCAGCGCCTGTCCTGTGCAGTCATGTCTTTGTTTCTTTCCCGCTGCTTTTCTCACGATCAACTCATACCAGCCTGTCTAATTGTGTATTCTAATAACCTGCATATTTCGCCTGGAAATAAGAGAATCTTAAAATGGTTCTAACGGCTAAACAAATGACAACCACTTTTTGTAAAGCTCCCTTCCAAACTATTGTTCAATCTATGAGCTACACGCACGTTTTATTTCTTAACTCGTGCAATACATTAACTGACAATATTTCCACCAGTTGCGGAAATCTGCATTTCGTTTGGAGGCACTGAATCAGACGCAATGTTTATTTAGAAGGGCTCAAACTTAACGGTAGACATGCGCGCCGACCACGTAAAGTATAAATGAACTCCACAAAAATGCGGGCCCGGTATGTCGATATGGTTTCGCTGGCAAGAGGTTGTTGCATGTCCATGCGGGCTGCTTTGGAGAGCTCTGCGAAGGTTTCTGTTCATTACGCTCCTGTCGCGTTGTGCTGGATCTCAGGCGGTAGTGCAGATATTAATTCGAGAGATTAAAATTGCGCTTCATGACTTCTCACGTGAACAGGACTACGCGTGTTAACGATCAACCCGGGCGGGCGTCTAAGCTTTTTTCCCGCTGCCATTTCCGCGCGAAATTAATTATGAGGTAGATACCTGGGAGTACATTTTGTGCCCCAAAATAGCAGTTAAAATTGGCTGTATTCAACTGGTTAGGAACGCAGGTATCTTCCAAAATTAGGAATGCATAGCAAGATATGTGTCTATGGTCCGCATTTGGCAACCACAAATCATATCAGTCAATGATAATCCGAGTCATTGGAAGGATAATATTAGATGGACAAATGACCTGTTGCTTGCGTATTATTGTTGCATAGCAACGGAGAGAACCTCGATTGGCTAGGAGCCGTTGTCAGCCTTTGAAAATGTTGCCGTGTGTCCAATGAAACCTGAACGTCCAATTTAGAGCCAGGGTGTGGTGAACAGGGATCGGACATCTCAACGAGGTGCAAGAAAGAAGAAGACAGGATTCGGAAAGAAGAGAAGCACTGAGAAAACAAGGAGGAGAAAAAGAAGAGGTGCTGGATGAACGAGGACGAAAGCTGACTGGAGGAAGTCTTCCTGGGAGCCGATCGACGCAAACAGACAAGACAGGGCGCAGCTGCGAGGGAAAACTGGGCCGTATCGTGAAGACTACGTTCCGTTGTCTTGGACAACACGCAGCGGCGGCTACACCAAACATAGAAGAAATCTCCACCAAATCGTTGCCACGACGTCACCACCGTTGCTGACAGGGGAAGTGAAGTGTTTACTCTGACTTCACTAGCTTATTTGACTCGAGACTCGCAATTATTATTCAGTAGCACATCGAATAATTGTTTATAACTACCCTACTGGAATTGTGTATCCCCTAACGTATTTCATGGAAACTAGCCAGTCTTTCTAGGGACCATAATATAACAGCGCCCGCATCAACGGTATGTTGTAATGTCTTCCTTTTTGCATGGAACATAGTTTGTTTTGTGTCTGGTGCGACATTGATCATTCTTATTGGTCAGTGCATGTTTGATCTTGAGGGTATCCGGTCATCCAAGGCCAATACTGGCCTCATTAAGCGAGGAAAATTCGCCGCGTCGCGTAGAGGGCGGATGGTTGAAATTAAAACAAAAATATATATCAAAAGAACACCTTCGCGTTGGTCCCATCTATTCACTCAAACTAAAAAATATTGCGAGCCGTCAAAAGTACAAGTTGTGTGCTCGGCACCAATAAGCTTTATTCAATATGCCGCAAGATCAGCCAGGTACAAAACAAATTGGTGTGTGTATTCCGGCTGTATGTTTATACAGCCGGAAGTTAGTCTGCCCCAGTGGTCTTCTGGCGTATCAGCTGTAGATGAGCAATTTAGCCAGTCCTGACAACCGCTACAGCCAGGTACAGACATAAGAAAGATCAATGTGGAACCAGGCACAAAAACAAACCATGGTCCACGAAAAAAGTAAGTCATATCGGTCAAACGGGTCGATCTATAACGACCTAGCACGAGAACGCTTATGGCCTGAATGTCCAACGAGACTGAATGTCAACGAGCCTGAATGTCCAATCGGTCACGTGGACAGGCGAGACGGAATGTACAACGAGACGAAAGATCCAATCGAGACGGGGTTCATCGAGCCTGAATGTCCAACGAGACGAAAGGTCCAATCGACGCGACGGAATGTCCAACGGTGCCTGAATGTCCAACGAAACGAAAGGTCCAACCGAGACGGAATGTCCAACGAGCCCGAATGTCCTCCAAACGAGTCTGAATATCCAACGGATATGGAAATTTGGATTACTGAAAGCGACGGCGGTGAAAAAACGCGTTCGATGAAATAGGGAACCGGAGGTTTCGGTGCGGGGGTCTCGGTACGCGGTGTTTCGGTACGTGGTCGTTTCGGCACCGGGCTTTTCAGAAACCGGGCTTTCGATGCACGGCTATTTTGGTGTGCCGCTGAGCTTGTCTCGCTGACGTTGCCTCTGTGAAGTCCCCCGAATAAAATGAAAATTATGCTCGTGTATTTCGTAGACTTCATAACACCAAAAAAAAAAACAATACTTTTTGTTGTTTGTTTTTAATATTTTGTAAATAATAAAAAAATTTTTTTAATAAAACAAAAA
>JABSTQ010001254.1:0-61036 GCA_013358835.2 Ixodes persulcatus | reverse complement strand
TTGCCGTGGAGAAGCCAGAGTGGCAAAAAACAGACGGAGCCTTCTAGAGAATGGGTACGAACTGGGGACGTTTGGAAAGTAATGAAACGGCTGAGTTGGTGGCTAGTCTTGATTTTCAAGAGATAACAGGTGATAGAGACCCAGAAGGTAGCAGCGGCTCACAAGTTGCCCTTAAGATGAAGAAACGTAGAAGGAAGAAGAAAGTCACTAGAATCAGACCTGCGACGACAGGCAAGTCTACCGAGAAACCTGTTGAACCACAAGGTGAAGAGAAAGCCTCGAGGAAGAAGTGACCGTAGCCGGCGTCTGTGGAAAGCCGAGTCTCTCACAGCGAAGCTCTTGTGAAGCGGTTTCGGCCCAGGCAGAATGTTCGGCGAGCACAGCGAACAAGTGATCATAACGTCCATGTGGTCAACTCCTCAGCGATGAGAAGTTACAGATTGGCTGCTCTACGCCACAGCGAAAAGTCTGTTTGCGTTAGAAAGAGCAACGCTCGAAGACGCAGGCTGTTGAAAAAGACGCACAGTGCTTCAAAGAACAGGGTGCACAGTTCGAGAAACGAAGGGCCTGTTGCTGCTGATCCAAGAAAGCATCAGCAGGACAATCATACACATAACCGTAAGCCACTTAATGTGGAAACGTCTTTGATGTGCCATGGCTGTCCAGTGCACCGTAAAACAATTCATGCAGGTTAGTTTCATTTGTTTTATTACTGGTTGAACACATGAAACGAATATTGCTTTGGAAACTGGATGAGCTTTTTTGGAGCATTCTATTGAAGGATTATATGTGGGTGCATGTTTTGTTTGTGAACTTTTTTCTTTTTTTTTGCTTTGTTTTTTTATTACGTCCTTAAGTGCAGCTGCGCTGTTCTGTATTTTGGGTGTTGTTAAACAATACTCTAGAGAATCGAGTGGAACGGGTATAACTAAATCTCCCGGGGTTGGTTTTTGAGAGAGTTTACTATTAATCTGGTTAGGCGTATCAATGGAATGATCGAGTTCTAGGTGCTTAGGATTTGAGCCGTAGTTGGAAAGTGTTATAGAAAACTTTATTGAGCAGACCTAAAATATTTGCAGCATGAAGTAATTTCGGTGTCGTGTAACGTGAGTACAGATATAGTTTGTATGTGCATGTTTTCGCAGTCAATATTGGTGTACCGCAAGGTTTCTAAATGTCGGGAAAGAATACCTCAGTCGATTGTAGAGTTATACTATAAACATTAATGTACGGTGAAACCTGTTAAGCGGATAGGACTAGAAATATATTTAAATGTTGTGTGAATTGTTATTCTTACAAAGTTTCAGGACGTTTCTGAAAATGTCAGGCGTAAAACATGAGATAGTGCGCATTGAATTTTGTGATGTTTTGTTTTTAAATATTCCTGCGTGAATATTTTTTGAAATAAGGGTAGTGTCACAGAATTCAATAACTATTTTTGTCCCTCAATGGTTATGGTGTTGTCCGTTTCCGTGTTTGCGAGTGGGGTGCGCGAGCGCCCGAGGACACGAGCGCGCGCCCCGGCGCGTGCCCCGGCGGAGACAAGATCCCGGGCGCGCGAAGGGGAGTGTGGAAGGTTGGAACGCCGGAGCAAGGCGGCGTCGGTGTGGAATGTTCGGCGCTGAGCAGGTCCGCGGCGGTGTGGTTGTTCGACCACCGAGAAGTATTCGACGGGGAGGTTTGTGAGTGCTTGTGAGTGAGTGCTGTGCGTCACTACAACACCCAAGCCACCATGACTTCCTCTACCCCGACTGGCGGCGCAACGAACCGGACGCCCACCGGCATCTTGGGACCCTGACTCGGCTCTCCCCCTCCAAAAACTGTATGACAACCTCGATTTGACTTTTGATTTTTTTTCTTTCCTTCTTTGACTGTGTGTACGTCCTGTGCGCCTTTCCCTTTTGAATTATTTTATATAAAATACTGTTCGCAACGTCGGCATGCTTTGCTCTCAATTCCTTCCGCCTCTCAGGAAGTCTATCGCCAAGGTGTGGTCCTAACACCTGGACAGCGATCCCAGTCAAATTCCAAATTTGTTTGTTTAAATGGGATCTGTAACATCCGAACCTGTGACACCTAGCAACGGTACACCTGAGTCGGTGGGAACTTTATCACTGTCTCATGCTTGTTTCTCTCAGAAGTCGCAAACATTCCGGAACCTTGCAGAAGGGTGGCATTTTCACATACGGGTGTTGATGATTCGTTCGGAACGTGAATTGTTCAGTGTATCAATTGCTATGCGAAAGAGGAATCTAGAAAATCTCGTTGGCAAGCCCCTTTATAATGAGTTGCACCTTCACCGAGTAAATTATAGCATGGGTAGCTTTTTCGGCAAAGTGACTGCAGGGTGTAAATATGACGGCCCCATACTAGCTTTTCTTTTTAGCTTTTCATTTTCGTGTGCATTTACCCGATTTGCATCGGTGTTCTTTCTTGTTTTGATCATTGTGATGGCAAAGGGACGCGCGCTTGAAAGTGAACACGCAGAAAGTGCACACCGGACGTAGGCGTATTTGGTATAAAAGAGCACGGTAGCTTTTTTTATTGACAGTTTCGTTGGAAACGAAAGTGTAAACTTCGGTGGCCCCGCAGGTGCTACCGAAGTTGACATGACTGCACAAAGAACTTCAGCGACACCACAACGCACTTCAGCGACGCCGCAAGCCGCTTCACCGCTGGTGAACGTGGCCGGTTCAAGCTCGAGCGCCGATCGCATTGATGAACGCAAAGAATCTGCAGATGTCACAAAATCATCTTTGGTGGAGAAGTCGGTCACTTCGCGAAAGCCCAATCTTTTCGACGTCAACTTGGCAAACAAAGAAGACGATCACGACCCAGAGCATGTAATCATGGCCACGAAGGTGCTGCTGAAGCTTGCCGCGCTCACAACATGCGGCAAGTGTGGCATGGCCACTGTTGAACTTTTAAAACGCGGCGAGAGGCAGTACTGCCTAGCAGTGAAGCTAGCGCTCAAGTGATCACCCAGGTAGCACGGAGTTGTGGGCCAAAATGTGGCTTTTGTCAGGAAGTTTAGGGCAATAAAAAGCCCAAAAAAGCCAAAGTTGAGCCAAACTTGACCTTCCTTGGCAAGAGTCTGGGTATTTTGACCCTAATTCGCCAAACAAGTGCCAAATTTAGGCTTCACTGCCTGGTAGTTCGGCTGTCATCTGGCATATTTGGGCCTAAATTGCCTAACAAATGCCAGAGTTAGGCTTACTGCCCGGTAGTTCGGCTGATATTTGGCATTTTTGTGCCGAAATTGCCAAACAAATGCGAAAGTTAGGCTTCACTTTTTGATACTTCGTCTGTCATCTGGCACCTTTGGGCCAAATCGCCACAGATGTGCCAAAGTTAGGCTTAGTGGCCTGTAGTTCGGCTGACATCTGGCATCTTAGGGCCAAAATCGCCAAACAAGTGCCAAAGTTAGGCTTCACTTTCCCATAGTTCGGCAGTCATCTGGCACCTTTGGGCCAAGATTGCTACAGATGTGCCAGAGTTGGGTGTTCGAGGCGGGGCTTAGGCCGCACGTCCGGAAGCTTCCTGGCTCGTGACGACGACCATTCCCCGAAGTGAAGAACCCAGGGGTCCCGTGGAGGTGGGAGAATTGGTAACGTAGCGAACGGTTTAATTACATGGTAGCGATACAGTCGTCAAATCCAAGAGAACAAATGGAGCTCTCACGCCCCGCCTTATATAGGGGTCCGTTTTCTCCCTCTCTCTCCGCCAGGGCAGCAGGTGCGACAGCCACGTGCTTTGCAGCTGGGTCCGTCGCGACATAGTCAGAAATGAGTCATAGCCAAGGTTCTCCGCAGTTAGGCCAGGCCTCTCTCCCCTTCCGGAGCGCACGAACCCACACGCACACACACACACGTCCCGTTGACGTCACGGACGCGTTGAGACACGTTTTGGGCAGCCTTCGACAGGTGGGCGTCAGTCCTGAACACGTCGGGACTCGTTTGGGACTCGTTTCCGCAGCGTTGAAACTCGGAAGAAGGTTGCCGAAGGTTCCATTCTTAACAGCCCCTCCGGGGCCAGGGAAACCTCGAATGGCCGGTGGTACAATCGCTGGCCTGAAGAGGTGGGCTTGGAGTAGGCCTTGAGAAGACGCTGCAAGCACCAAACAAACTCCCAAACCTCTCACAACGGAGGCATCAGCGGAAACGTCCCCCACAACACCACGCCACACCGCAGTCAAACGCTCGGAATTCGCCAAAGACCCGCCAGACTGGATTACGGATTACCAAAATTTGGTACAATTCCGGGTATCGAGACCCCCTGTCGCCAAAAAAACTCATTTTTCCAACGAGGTCACTAAGAACAAAATACAAAAGACAAAAACTTTTCGCAATTTGTGAGGTCATTTTGGGGTTTCAACGAAGTGCCCCCACTTAGATCCTCATTCCCGTGGATGACGAAGACCTCTGAGATCAACCCTACTAATTTTCGTGATGTCAGAAAAATCTGCTCAACCCATCGGCATTGCCGTTAAATTTGCCTTTCCTTTTTCTTACGCTGAAGTCATAGTGATCGATTTTCACGTGATTTCTAGACGTGAAAATGCGGTCCTTATAGCGCCGATAAAACAATCCGCCTTTTTCATGCCCCGTCACATAGGTCCTAGCAATCTCCTGAGCTGTAGCGCGAAACCCTGACACACTAGGGTCGCTCTTCTGCTCGACTCTGTCTACTCGTAGCAGAGGACCAAAGTTACGCGACGCCGGAGCTACGAGAGATCTTTCACTGATCCCCTCTTCCTCCGCCTTTTCCGCCGGCGCGTTGGGACGGCGTACGCTTCCTAGTGCTACGAGATCAGGCTGTTCTACAACCTGGTCCCTCTCATCCCGGTTTTCTGCCTCCAACTCTGGGAGTGCTTGCTCCCCGTCAGCTGCCTCTGGCTCACTTGTCAACAAAGGGGCGACCTGACGCGATTTGGACCTCGTACACGACTGAACTAGCCCTTCTCCCAGTTGTTGACCCCTTTCGCGCAGCAGGAAATCTGACCGGTTAGAAAACAAATAAGGATATTCCAACGGGACTGTTTGCGAGACAGCCGCCTCTGTCACTAGCTCTCCGAACGGGCCAGTTACCCTCACTCTCGCCATAGGCAGACAGACACTGTGCTTTTCGAGCAGCTGCTTGATCCAAACTACCTTTCCCGTAAAATCGGATGGCGTTACATACGACGGATGGACAACGTCCATCGTCGCTGCACTGTCCCGAAGCACCCTGCACGGCTTTCCGTTTACATGGAGCTCGTGAAGATAGGGACGAAGAAGCTTCAGGTCCTTGTCACTAACGTTCACGTACGAGAACACAACCCGCGGTTTCTTACATCTGGCCGCTGTGTGTCCCGGCTCCTGACAGTTGTAGCACAGGAACGGCTTCCTTGCCTCGAACTGCCCTGTTGGGCTTTTCCGCGCCTCGTCTCCGTTCGAGTGTTCTGCGCTCTTTTCTGGGACCTTTTGTCCTGCTTCGGGCTTCTCGGGCCCGTTTTCTCGCGAGTCATTTCCCTGTCGGAAGGTCTTGCGCTGATCGCTTCGGCCGGATTCGCTTTCCTCTCCGCTCAGCTTTCTTCGCGTTGCGTACTCTTCGGCTAGCTCCGCGGCCCTTTCGACAGAGTCGACTCCTACCCTGTCCTGCACCCAGAGCTTGACTGACTGCGGAATGCTACGAAAGAACTGTTCGAGGCACACACACTCGACTACCTTGTCTCGGCTTTCGTACACTTCCTCGCTCTTCAACCATTCTATCAGGTTGGTTTTAAGCCCGTACGCGAATTCCGAGTAGCCCTCGCTGCTCTTTTTGGATGCGTTTCTAAACCTTTGACGGAACGCCTCGGCAGAAAGGCGGTACCGCTTCAAAGGCTGGACTTCACCTTGTCGTAGTCGTCCGCGTCTCCAGCACTAAGGCGCGCGACAACCTCTGCAGCCTCACAGGGCAACAGAGTCAAAAGCCGTTGCGGCCACGTTTCTGGGGCGAAGCTCAACTTCTCACATGTCCTCTCAAAGTTAACTAAGAATAGGCCCACGTCTTCCCCAACTTTAAACGGCTGCATGAGCTTCTTCATTTGATACGACTCGGTCTCACTTGCTCGTACCGGAGCCCCAACTCTACTGTTCTGCGAGTTTAATCGCTGTTGTTCAATTTCGAGCTCTAGCCTTTTCAGCGCTCGCTCCTCTGTCGCTGCAGCCCGCTCCTGTTCCCGTTCCTCTTTCGCTGCAGTCTGTGCTCGTTCCTCTCTAGCTGCAGCGTGCTCTCGTTCCTCTTTCGCTGCAGCCTGTTCCTCTTTCGCTGCAGCCTGTTCTCGCTCCTCTCTTGCTGCAGCTTCACTCTTAGCGTTCTGAAGCAGTTCCCACGCAATTTTAATTTCCTCTGCTTCCGCGCTCTCTGAAATCGCTTTACTGATCTCAGATTTCTTCATCTTTTGCTCCACCTCCACACCCAATTCTTCACATAAACAGAATAAATCTGTTCTCAGTAACCTCATTAGATCCATGATCGCTGCTCTTTAGCTTTGGCTTTGTTCTAAAACTTGTCGCGAGGTTGTACACAAACCTAGCGCACGAGTCAAACACTAAGGATTCCCAGCAGTTCAAAATTAATTACCCATAATCTGAAGCCTGGCGAATCTCAAAGCAAAGTCCAAACGCTCACCCACAGATGTAGCACGATGTCGCATGGTCCGATCCCAACCGCTGCCAACCAGTTGTTCGAGGCGGGGCTTAGGCCGCACGTCCGGGAGCTTCCTGGCTCGTGACGACGACCATTCCCCGAAGTGAAGAACCCAGGGGTCCCGTGGAGGTGGGAGAATTGGTAACGTAGCGAACGGTTTAATTACATGGTAGCGATACAGTCGTCAAATCCAAGAGAACAAATGGAGCTCTCACGCCCCGCCTTATATAGGGGTCCGTTTTCTCCCTCTCTCTCCGCCAGGGCAGCAGGTGCGACAGCCACGTGCTTTGCAGCTGGGTCCGTCGCGACGTAGTCAGAAATGAGTCATAGCCAAGGTTCTCCGCAGTTAGGCCAGGCCTCTCTCCCCTTCCGGAGCGCACGAACCCACACGCACACACACACACGTCCCGTTGACGTCACGGACGCGTTGAGACACGTTTTGGGCAGCCTTCGACAGGTGGGCGTCAGTCCTGAACACGTCGGGACTCGTTTCGGGACTCGTTTCCGCAGCGTTGAAACTCGGAAGAAGGTTGCCGAAGGTTCCATTCTTAACATGGGCTTACTTCCTTGTAGTTCGGCTGAGATCTGGCATTTTTGGGACGAAATCGCCAAACAAGTGCAAAAGTTAGGCTTCATTTTCTGATAGTTCGGCTCTCATCTGGCATCTTTGGGCCAAAACCAGAGAAACGCCAAACCTTGGCATGCCCCGAATTCCCAGATTCGAATTTAATATGGCAGTTATGGCTCAAGTATGGCACCAACTTTGGCGCTCCTCTGGTGGACCAAAGAAACGCCAAACCTTGGCATGCCCCGAATTCCCAGATTAGGATTTACTATGGCAGTTATGGCTCAAGTATGGCACCAACTTTGGCACTCCTCTGGCGTACCAGACAAGAGCCAAACTTTGGCATGCCCTAGGATCGCCCAAATAAGGCTATAGTTAGGCACCGTACTTTGGCACTGATGAGTGCCATGGTGCAAAAACCTAACTGCGCCAAAGTTGGGCCCTTATGTTTGCCAGACCTTAGCCCAAGTTGGGCATTCCTCTGGCGTGCTACCTGGGCAAGCTGTGATTTCACCAAGCGCCACTTTTGGTCGCCATTAGTCGCCGGAGCAGTCAAGATCTCGTACTCCTAGATCAACTTGAGAGCAATGAAGGTGTTTGAGAGGGTAAGAAAGGGAGCGACTACACTCGCAGATTTCTGTGACACCCTGAACCTCTCCTACCGGGGGCTTCACCACAAAACTTTCAGTGGGCACATAGATATCATGGTGTACGCCCGCCAGGCTGCAGTAAAAGCCACAGAAACAGAAGGTGTGCCGGTGGTGAAGGTCCTGTACCAGAACTTCCTCAACCCCGTTAGAAACGTCAACATAATTTTTAATCGAACGCGGAAGACTCGTGAGCACATCTCTAGCATTACAGTGGGGTGCATACACAAACTGTTCTCTGGCCTATTGTTGGACCACGTTGTCCTCTCTGGCTAATTCTGTGATGCCAGGGGGCACCCAAATGATATCTATAGTGACTGGGGTATGAAGAAGTGCCTCAAGAACATTGACTGCAACACTGGACGATTGGAAGCCGAAGCAGCGCTGATTCTGTTCAAAAGCTCTGTGGAGAAAAATTGGCTGTGTTTTATGACTGCTCTTTCGGACAAAGACAGCCGCACCTTCCATGCTTTGACGCAAGAGGGCGCTTATGGCAGCCGCGATCGAGAAGAAGTACTGTGTGAACCATGTACTCAGCGGATGCGGGCAGCTCTGCCCACCTCGGCAGGAAAGGTACAAGGGGAGTCTTTTGGAGGAAAAGAGAAGCTGACCCAGGACCATGTTAAAAAAACACGTAAATCACTATGAATAAGCATAAGACCCAAACTTTGATGCACATGACGTCGACCACAGAAGCCCCGGACCAAAGCCACTGTTCTGAAAGTGACAAGTTCTAGTCCTCCGAGAACCGCACCGTGCTCAACCCCGAGAAGCCAACAACATATAAAAGAATCCTCTATCAGGCTTTATTTGCAAATCACTGGAGCCGGCCTTCTAGAGGCTGGGCGAGCAGGCTATCTTGGAACGCTGCATCAATGGAATGACACAGGACGCCATTGGGAGCATACACTCGGTGATCAGGGGACAAAACTTCAAGAACGTGCATGACTCTCGTCTGTCTTTGGAAAGGGCAGTCGCCGAAGCAGTGTCTTTGTCATGGTCGTTCTCGCAGCATTGAAACGAAAAAAGAGAGCAATTGCCACGAGACAGGTTTGTGTGAGCGGGGCAGCGTGTCGAAGGGTTCGGGAAATGCAGCGACGAAAACTGGAGTCGCAGCCGTGACTTTCGTCGGGGTCCCCAGGCCCCGAGAAGCACAACATTGCTACCTCCCAAGAGGTCCATGGGCGCCAACCTACCAGAGTTCGACGCCTCGACCACTTTTTTGTGTAAATACGCCTCTATATTTCATTTCAATATTAGTGAGTGAATATTTCCTTTAACTTAAGCAAGTGTCTCGCGTGATTCATTTCGTCTACAATCACAAACATCACAGTCTCGCCCCAATCAGGGCATGGCAAAAACCATCAAGCCAGTAGCAAAGCAGCTCGGCTACAGCACTAGGAGCTATCTGACACGCAGGAGGCTTGAGAATGACAGAGGCTCCGCAAGGCCGACAAAGCTTACACGAAGGCTCACACAGACAGTGTAAAGTGCAGACGAACATCGCCAAGGGGCACAAGTCCGGCAGGACCCAGGACTACTGCACAGGGATCAAGTCAATCCACACTCACAGCCGAAGTATTTTGAGATTTCCGGCACTGATTTTGTTATTTTCATTTGGCATTGTTTGATTGAGGTTTTGAAAAGATTGGCAGAAATGATTTTAAGAACACTTTATATTTTTTTTTTCAGCAGTTACCAGAGTGCACCGTAAAGTTTTTTCTTTTTTTTATAAATTCAGCATGAAAATTTTTAACATTAAAGAATCTTCTATAGCAATTTTCTCAGCAGCGTCTTCTTCATACGGACGTTTTTTTATAATGTTTGCATAAATAAATACCTGTAACCAAGGTATTGTTTCTCGCAGCGACAACTAAATGGCCTCCTAACGCTTTTTGTTTTCATAATGTATATATAATAAATGTAATGTTTTTTTTTTTATATTGACTACTTACGGGCAGATTTTGTTTTCTTTAAAGTTTGTGATTTATTTACAATAGCAAAACTGACGCCATAAAGATTATATTTGCTTTTCAATGCATCACGAACACTTGAAACTCGCCGCACATTGTAAACAATATATTTTTAATAAGAAATTATTTTCACGAAACGTAACAAATTAACTATTTGGTATTTTATATGTTGACGCAGCTTTTGTTACAGAAGAAATATCTGAAGTTAAATTAGAGATATAAAATAGTCAATAAAAATCATATTCGCATGATATAACTAAACAAAATTTGTTGAAAGGGCCTCTCCAGCCTAAAAATAGCGATAGCCGAGTTTCACGCAGATCGCAAGTTCACGCACAGTCAGCCGTAAAAAAATTGAAAAAATGGCATAGGGGATGAATTGCTCGGCTGGCAACAGACAGTTTTAGTGGACCGTATGCTAGAGCTTTGCGTTCGCAAGGAAGTTGCGGGTCGTGAGTGCCCATGCTCATAACGCAATAGAAGGGCTAGCGTATTGCGTACGCACGCAACGCTGGAAATTTTGCGTTGCGGGCTAGTGGGCTTTGCGGGAAGCTCTTGAGTGATCTCGGGCCCAACGAGAGCACCAGTTTCAAGATGGAGGTTACCTCGACAGGCGCAGCAAGGGCGACCTGATGTTCCCGAAGTTCAGTGTTACTTGAAATTCCGTGTTGTTAACTCGGCAATTCTATACCGGACCTGTCGCGGGCGAATCAGACCGTCGTACAGCTGGAGGAGTGCACAGTCAAAATGTTCACCGCACGCAATGTGCGTCAACGCTGTAATCTATTCAACGCTAAGCCTATTCGCACAGTTTATTGACAACGGACGAACGACCCTTCAAGAAATCGCCGAAGTTGTCCCTATGCACTGGACATCAGTAGGTCATAGATTTCATCCCGCGATAGCATTGATGAAAGGTGCCGTTTCGACAAGACGACTGACAGATGCTCCGTGATCAAATTTGGCTACGGTCTCGTACTTGTAGCCATCGTACCCCGCAGAAAAGCGCACTTAACGAGGCAGCTACGGCTTAGTTCAGTTTGAAATAAAAAGATTGGAAACGTTTTTATTTTCAAAATTTATATTGGGGAGCACGGTGGCGCTATAAGCACGCGGAATTCTACGGCTCTGGCAAATGTAACCAAGATCATGTGAGGTGTTCACTCGGAAGCTTACCGTAAAACTGAATTCGGTCTGAGCAAGTCGTTTTAGCGTACTCTTTACTATTGCGTATCGCGTACGTAAGAGCCAGCAACGCTATACTAAAACTGTCTAATAAGTCGGCGAGGGACGTTTCGGTAGCGGAAGCACACTAAGATCGCCGATTGCCGGATGAGTCCAATCTTTATATTCACGGGGCACGTCTGCACGCCGGAGCAGTTCCCATAGACGGCTTTCGAAAAACCCAGCGTGACTACGCACAAAAAAGCTGTCTAGGAGGTGTTGCCACGGATTACTTGTGATAATCTTTTGTACCTCCGACTACGCAGAAAAAAGCTTAATTACGCGGCCAGAGTATCAAAACCAAAGATTTTATTGTAAAAATAATTCGAGGAGCTCAAATTTTCATCCACACAGTTTCCTTTCGGGGCGCTTTTTTTTTCGTTTCCTTTCTGCTATTCATTTTGTTTCTTACAAATAAGTAAAAAAATGAGATCGGCGGAATGACAGCCCTAACAAGACGGCATCCCAATCCTGCTACGTCACTGCTCGTTTATCTCACGAGTTGTTATACGGGAATTTTCAGAGGGGTTTTATACGTGTTATTCTTCAATTTGCCAGTTAAAAGTTCATGGACACTTCCACAATAAGTATCCGGTACCTGCCACATGTTTTTTTTTTTTTTTTTAATATGAAACGAGCGCCCGTTATTTTAGGCTGGAGAGGCGCTTTAACAAGCAGGCATGTCATTATTCTACAGACCATGCGAATCGTCAGTACCTTCTTTCTGGGTGTGACTTGAGAAGATGTTGTGTCCTCTTCCGCATACACATATTCTTCTGTTTCTTCAGTCGTAGCCACAGTTTGTTTTGTGGGCTGAGCGAAAAGAAAGAGCATATATCATCGTCCAGCCATTTATAATCTCTCACAGTTTAGGAAATTCAGGCGTTGCTTGTCTCAAGCCTTATATTCTCGTGAACCAATGAAATTGCTACATTAACCAGTAAGAACAACCTAAAGAAATAACAAAGGAAGAAGTATGAAGATACTAAGCCTCGCTGATGCCGATTGGCGCAGCGAGCAGACATTAGCGCAATTTGTCTGTTTGCTGTGCCCATTGGAACCGGTGCCACAACATGCTACCATCGCTTCGCACTTCGTATCTGCAACGACTCCATCATTCTATCCATCAGGTGGTGCGTGACGCTATATTATTGATCGCGTCGACACCGTTTCTTGCAAACATGTATCGATAGCTCAAGCGCTCACGGAATGCGGGATTTTAGGACGATCAATTTATGTTCGTGGGATGTACACAAATGTCGCGAACACAGTGCAAAAAAAGAAAAACATTTAGCTGATGCCATTTCATGCGTCGGGCCGTCCAGATATTGCACAGTTTCCTTTTACACCTATCTGCCTGCGATTGCCAGGCACGCCTAACCGCGAATAGGTTGTCCCAATGCCGCATTCGCCTTCAGCAGGCGATTCCTTGTTCACCAAGAAAAATGCTAAGCGAAATTCACATAAGGAGAATTTGCTCCCAAGTTAGAGGCTTGGACGACAATCGTGCCGGAAAGAGAAGCGTGGTTGAATCCGCAGGTTTCGGGAGGTCGTTCTGATAATTCCAATGTCAATATTATATACACCTTCACCATATTACGCATGCATCGTACTATTATCGGCAATTATTTATGAACTGCCAGTATGATCGAATTCATCTTTCTAACAGCATTCGGCCGGAAAGTTTGTACTACTTCTTTTTTATCACACTAATATTGCAAGGTTTGCACTCAAGCCATCCCGAACTTCCGTACCCGTCTTCGTGCTTTTGTTGGGTCACTCAAGTTGTGTTTGTTAATCACTGAGGCTGCCAAGGATTTCTGGCTTTGTGACATACCGTGAGAACGAGCACTGGAATAAATAAACGAACTTTCTTAACCAAGTACCGGATTCACCTCATTCAGGTAATCGACCTTTCACTGTAGACTCTCCCCCCTATAAGCTAACGTAAGCCTCCCCTTATAGGCTAAAAGCCGAGAGCCTGGTTTAGGGTCCAACTTCACTCCTTCAAGGATGCAAGACTAAGCCAATTTTTTGTAAAAAAAAACATTTCTTATGGGAATGTTTTCCTTCTTTTATCGACAAGACTGAGCAAACTACTTTGGCCAGGCAATAACTAATGCACTCACCAGTGGCCGTCGTTGTTGGAAAATGCTATTAACGTAAAACATTAAGAGGCTAGGTTTTAACATGCAGTGAAGCCACAAAATGCGTGACCGCGTATTTCGCAGCTAATTTTAGCTAAAGAAATAACGCTCAAGGCTTAATGTCACGTGACCTAAACAACTTTAGTTTTCCCGCTAACGTTTGCGGACGAGCGCCGCCGGCAACAACTCTTGAGCGGAGTAGAACTTGGTGACAGGCGACCGACGCAGTTCTTACGTCACCTTCAACATGTGCTAGGTGACAAAGTTTGGTTCCTCGACGCTGTGATCCTGCGGTAAATATTTTTGCAACGTCTCCCGACAACTGACCGAGTTGGACTAGCAGCGGCGCACCGCCTTACACTGGTGGAACAGGCTGAGTTAGCCGACCGAACGATGGAAGTTGCGGGACCAACAGTTAACACCGCACAAACAGCACGCGATGTAACATCAGAACTTACCCAACTTCGCAAGGACTTCCAGAAGCTGACTATTGAGGTAGCCAACCTTCGCATGGCAACCCGTCAGCGATCCGGTTTGTCACGGCGTCATTCGCGAGAACGCTCGCAACAACGGGTTTCTTCCTCCACCCCTGGTAGAACGTCACCATCCCCAGGGTCGGATCGGACACTCTGCCGCTACCATCAACAGCTCGGATTCGAAGCACTCCACTGTCGTGCTGCCTGTTCCTCTGACCAGGAAAACCGGAAATCATTCGCTAGCGGCGGCAAGTGGCCATACCCGACCTATCAGCCGCCTTTTCCATGACAGCGACCGAATCCCGGGTACACTATTCTTGGTCGATACAGGCGCTGAAGTAAGAATCATCCCGGCTACCACCTTCGACCGCAAAAATCGTGCCCAAACATTTTCACTGCAAGCGGTTGACGCTTCCCTTATCGCCACTTACGGACAAAAATCATTGACCCTGGATCTCGGTCTGAGGCGTCGTTACTAATGGTTGTTCTGAGTGGCACACGTGGAGTACGCGATCATCGGTACCGATTTCCCACGCAACTTCAACATCCTGGTTGACATGGCGAACACGTGGCTCATCTATGCGACAACCCACATGCACGTGTCGGGTGTGCTATCAGGAGCTCCTGCGCTCAACCCCACCTTGGTGAAACCTCCAGCCGGTGAGCTCGCCCACCTTATTGCCAAATACCCTGACCTGACCAAACCAAGGAACATCGTCAAAGTGCCGAAGCATGATGTTACTCATCATACCCTCACGACCGAAACGCCAGTTCATCGCCAACCACGTCGCCTTGGACCAAAAAAACTGTGCATGGCTCGTGAAGATTTCTAACACGTGGTTGCTGGTTGCACTATCTCTCCACGGGGGGCGGTGCCGGGGCGGAGATGCGCTTCGATAGCAAATCGAAACTTAAAAACCCGTCGAATTTGTGCGGTTTTTCAGAAAGCCGTAAAATGCTTCGCGTGCCTTGTATCGTTCTGAAATTTGTTGATTTAGTGTTTTTCGACGATGCTGAGCAATTTTCTACTTGAAACCATGCCCTTAAACACAACATTAAAAAAGTTAATTACGCAAAAATAATTAACAACATAATTATCCCGGACTACAATAATTTTCCTGAATGGGCCCCTGGACCGGGATCAAAACGACACAAGCCTTTTTTCGTTGCGATGAGTAGTTTTTGCAGGAGCGATTTGACCTGTGTTCTCTGGAACACCCTGTATATATATATATATATATATATATATATATATATATATATATAGTGTCTGTTTTAGTTGAGAGTGCCAAAAATGCCGAAAATGAGTGTATTCGAGGAAAATAATATTTTTCTCGTGACCAAATTACTCGTAACGACGATCTTCAGACAATGCGCGACACTTACTAATCAATTGGGTAATAAGCTAAAATGAACAATAGCTAAAATGAAAAATTAGCTTTGCAATTACTGAATTTAGACATATAGTTTCAAATAAAAACTTACTGAGAGTTATTGAAATCCACTAAATGAGTAATTATCAGAAAGACTTTGAGCGCTTGAGAAGCGTAATAGTGCGTTAACTTAAAGTTACCCCTCGTGGAGTAGGTACGAGGCTGTGGCTCTTATAGGAGACGGAAAAATTGCGCGGGCGCCTTACCGCAACACTAGCCTTGTACCTTCTCCACAAGTGGTAACTCTAGTGCACTACTACGCTTCTCACGCGCTCAAAGTTTTTCTACAAATGACTGATTTCGGGTTTTCGATAACGCTCAGCAAGTTTCGACGTGGAACTATGTGACTATTTTTACAAATTACAAGGTTAATCTGTCATTTTAGTTATTTAGCGAAGAAATTAATAAGTATCGCGCATTTTCTGACGTCGCACCCACGAGTAATGCGGTCCCGAGAATTTTTTTATTTTTTTTACCTCAATTACACTAACTTTAGGAATGCTTTTTCAGTAGTACGTGAAACACCTTATATATATATATATATATATATATATATATATATATATATATATATATATATAACTGGGAAGAAAAAAACCCTCGGTGAAAACAGCAACAACGGACGATTTAATCTTCGACGTTTCGGCCGGAGTCCGGCCTTCGTCAGGAAGAACTTTTACAGATGAACGCGGGTGGTATTTATCGACCAACACATTGTTTACTGGGCATGCGCAGGTGATTCGCCTAGGCCGAATTTGGTTTCTGCGCCCCCGCAGTGCCCTCGCCTGGTGGGCAAACGCGGGCTTGTTTGTAAACGATGTGTTGGTCGATAAATACCACCCGCGTTCATCTGTAAAAGTTCTTCCTGACGAAGGCCGGACTCCGGCCGAAACGTCGAAGATTAAATCGTCCGTTGTTGCTGTTTTCACCGAGGGTTTTTTTCTTCCCAGTTATATACCCACGCCTTCGGCCTCCCGCCACCATGCCCGTTATATATACATATATATATATACATACATAGATACATGGGAAGAAAAAAAAAAACCTTGGTGAAAACAGCAACAACAGACTGTTTATTCTTTCACGTTTAGGCCGGAGTCCGGCCTTCTTCAGGAAGGCCAGTCTCCTGCCGAAACGTCGAAGAATAAACTGTCCATTGTTGGTGTTTTTACCAAGGGCTGTTTCTTCTACTTATATACCCACGCCTCGGGCCTCCCGACACCATGCCCGTTATCTACCGGGTGAAACAAGGAGACGGCAGGCTCTTTAAATCGACCGGAAAATTCGGTTTCTTAACCTATCGCGCAACGACATTGTACAGCGTTGCCCACAGATGGTGCATTTTTTTGTAAAATTTGCAAAGAGCGAATTTACCTGAGAAAAAAGTAAAGAAAGAAAAAGGCTTAGCTCCTATGGAAACGCAGTGACACCACCGGTCTTCAAAGAGCACGGCGCCGTTTTGCACGGGACACAAGAGATGGCGCAACGAACGCCGTCAACGAACGAGTATTCGGCGCCGAGAGCCAACGTCTTTAGCAGACAATCTTTCGACTCAAAGGCGGCGCGCGTTCCGCAGGCGGCGACAGTCGCAGAAACAAAAACAGGCGCGGTAACAACAAGCAGCTGCAGTTCCTTGTCTGCTAAATACGCTGGCTCTCTTCGTCTGCTCGTTCGTTGGCGGCAGTTGGCGTCGCGACCGCTTGCGCCATCTCTTGTCTTTCGTGCCAAACGGCGGCGTGTTGTTTGAAGACCGGTGGCGTCACTGCGTTTCCATAGGAGCTAAGCCTTTTTCTTTCTTTACTTTTTCCTCAGGTAAGTTCGTTCTTTGCACATTTTACAAAAAAAATGAACCATCTGTGGGCAACGCTGCACAAAGTCGTAGCGGGATAGGTTAAGAAACCGAATTTTCCGGTCGATTTAAACCCAAGCAGCACATAAACGTGAAGAAAACGTCGAAAGAACGTCGAAGACGTCTGTAACGTGACGTCGTACAACGTCGAAGGTCCGGACGTTACCTTCCTTCGACGTCGATAAAACCTTTAAATGTCCGCGAGAAAAGGTGCACAGGAGGTCGAGAAAACGTTCCTAATGACGTTTGTCACACGTCACATGCACGTCTCAGTGGGCCGTTGCGTCCTCCCTCGACGTTTATGATACGTGTTTTTACGACATCCGGACTACCAACGACGTTCATAGAACGTCGAGACACCATTCCAAATTACGTTCCCTAGGCGTCGTGGGGAAGACGTTGTGTCCACCCCCCCCCCCCCCAACTAAAAAAAAAGTTACTTTTTGAGTAATATTGCGAAGGCAAGTTGCTCTCATGCAAGTACGAAGGAAGTAACTAAAACACAGATTTGGTACGAACTGTTTATTTTAACATGTTCAGACACGAGATGCAATACGGAGCGCCGCCAAAAGACGTCCCTGGATGTGCCAGCCAGAAGTATATAAAACAAACAAATTCACGTAAAGAAATGAACAAGGGACGATGTCACGCTGCGCGGAATGTTCCATCGCTTACCTTGTTCTGCTTCTGGTTAATCCGCTGACGCGCGTGCTTTACCCACCCCATCGCACATAGCTAGTACTCTCGCTGCGTGCACGGGAATGGATTCAGAAGTAGGATCCCGTCCGCTGGGCGTTCTTGACTGGGATCGTCGGAGGCGTCTGAAGAGCCTTGATCGGAGACTGGACTTGACGCGCCATTATCTACACTGCCCCTTCTTTTCTGGGGGGCGTCATTCATATCCTCACAGGCACCTTGATCCGAGCAGCAACGACGATTCAACGTGTGAAGCGTCATGGCCTTGAAAAAGGTCCACGAGCCGTGACTGAACACGACGGCGTTTCGGGCGATCACCGACTTCTTCCTAGGGGCGACTTGAGCGACTCAGTCTGGACAGCATTACAAAGAAATCGAATTGCAGCACTTCCACTGTATGCAGACTCGAAAAAAATCACGGCGACAAGCAGCCTGCCTCGTAGACCCCGTAGACTGACTTTGTTCAGTGAAATATTTTAGGAACGACTGAGAAAATGCGTGCACCCGGAACTAACGCTTGTCGATTGTTCGTCGCCACTATCTTCTCCCACTTTTCTTTCTCGCCCTCTTCTTGCCGAGTTTCCCGATGCATCGCATGGGGCTCTATGGAGATGCCACTAGCATCTCTTCTGCCTGCCTTTCCCCCTCTCTCTCGCGCCGCGTTGGCGCCGGCTCTGCTTTTTTTTTTTTTTGCCGTCACGTAGATGCGGGCTGGACTTGAACGCTTTTTGGACCGTCATCTGGGGCATTCAACAGTTGGCATCATGAGTTCCAATCTACACAAACTGTTGACAGTATCTACCGGATTTCGTCATTGCCGGGCATTTATTTTTTGGAGTAGAGTTCAAAAATGCGCAAGTGTGCAGTGATATGGTGTGTGCCGGCGTGCGATTTTTGTTTGGGTACGCCATCAGTGCCAAAGAAAGCAAGATCTGTTTTGACAGTCACGTAACTAGACTGCGCACCGATCTACCGAAAGCGCTCATGTGCTGGAAGTTGGTGTTGTGGATGAACTGTGATGTTGATGCGAATTTTGTGGTTGTGCGCAAGTGATCATGGGTAACAAAACACGAAGAGAAATTGCCGAACCTTAAAACAATGCCAGGTGGTCGTGGAGCAGTATGGATGCTCCCTGGAAAAGATGCATGCCTGAAATCACCTGAAGAGGAGATAGTGTGGTGACGCGCCTGTGGCGCGTCCAGGACCAAGGAAGACGACAACGCGCGTGCAAAAAACAAGAGTGGCACAATTCGATCCGTTCTAGACGCCATGGGCTTCACTTCGCAAATCAAAACCGTAACAATATTTTAAACAAACCAAAAGTATAACAAGCACATGTAAAAGGAATGATATTCCCAACATGCCTTCATATTTTTTTTTCCTTCAGTGTACATTGAGTTTTGTATATGCCCGTCCTAGCGTAAGCCCAAGTGCAATTAATAGTATTTGGAAATAAATGAATTAATGTATAAATAAATAAATGTCTGAAGCTCTCAAAAATTAAGTTTTGCTTGCGGCTCTTGAGCAGTGTCACCTTGACCACAGCTGTGATTAAGCTTTTAACAGTGAACGCATATTATACGTGATTTACGGCTGGAGATGGAGCTGGAAAAGCTAAAAAAACACAAAACAAAGGTTGCGACATGACATCGCCAGGGCGTCAATGACAGAACAAAAATGGAACGTAATTTAAATATGTCCTCAAAGTTGAACAAAACGTGAGTGGTCGACGTTGCCAGTGCGTCCTGTATGACGTTTACGAAGTTAGGTGTGAACGCGACGTCGCTGAACCGTCACTGACGGGGCAATAATGTAACGTCACTATATGGACTTTATTTTAACGTTGAAGAAACGTGAGTGTTCGACGCTGCTAAAACGTCTTGTCTTGACGTCGTGGCGACGATGACGACGTAGAAGTTGAAACATGACGTCGCCAGCACGTCACGGACAGGACGATAATGGAACGTCATTTATAAACTTCACTTCAACGTCAAAGAAACGTGAGCGTTTGATGTTGCCTGAACGTCGTGTCTCGACGTTGTGGGAACGTTGACGACGTTTGAGTTGAAATACAACGTCGTCACAACGTCCCTGATTGGACTATAATGGAACGTTATATCAGGACGTCACCTCAACGTCGAAAGAACGTGATCGAAGTCACGCGGGACGTCACGGACGTCAGGGACATTTTCTCGACGTTTCCACGACGTTTTGTGCTGCTTGGGGAGTGTTCCGGGTTCAAACCTCGCCGGAAGCGTTTTTCTTTTTAAATTTTTTTTCTTGCTTATTTTGTGAAGCTCTTTCTTTTTCTTTTAATTGACACAACTACAGTGTGTATAAGTATGAATTAGGCGCCTCCTGTTATTGAAAACACATAAAAGTGCACGTAGTTGCTGGGGGAAGAAAGCTTTTTTTGGCCCCGTTTGTGTTAAAGTCATACCGATGCTGTAATTTTGGTTTCCTTTTAGTGAGCATTTTTTTTCTTCTGGTGTGTCGATTTAACAGGTGGGACAAATAGTAAAAACCGTGTAAGGCGCAGTAGTGCAAGTGGATGATTTGGACGATTTGTAAAAAGGAACACACTTAAAAAATAAGACACACGCGTAAAATATTTAAAAAAATAAGAGCAAAAAGTTCTTTGCGCGATTTGAACTTGGACGTTTCACGCCGCAACAACAAGTCGCGGCGCTCCTACAAGTCCCGGCGCTCCCACCTCTCGACTACAGCAGAAGGCGAGTCTCAGCGCCGCTAACGTAGGTATATAACTATACTGCACCGCTTTTATCTCGCATGATTTTTCCTTTGTTTTGGCTCATATTTACCTTCCCTGGCCGTAGCTTTACCTGCCGCTCCGCCATTAGACAGGTACACTAGGTACTTCCTTGTCCCCATGGAGCTCGTCACGTGACATAAAAATCCCTCTTGGCCGCAGCCGCATGATGAGCAAACCGGCCCTGGGCCGGTTTGCTCATCATGGGTTGAATGATACGCCCACTCTGGGCACACTTCACCAGCAGACCACCAAAGCAGCTCATGGGCATTAGATATTTTGTCACATGTCACTTCTACGGTGCTCAGTTTATTCTTGCTATCACTTATCATAAGCCCCAGCACTTACCAGTTTCTGCAGATAGATGCCGGCATCCTCCTTGAGCAAATCTGGCAAGAGCAACAAAATGCCTGTTGCGAAGCACCCTGGGAATAAAAAAAGTCATACCATTATTTCAACTGGGATATTGTCACGAATGACAATGAATGAGGCGATGATAACTGAAGAAACTAAACGCTTAATGGGGCGCACTTGTGCCCAAAACAGAAGATAACAGTAGAGCGTCGCGGGCGTCGATGTCGGCGTAAAAGCAGGATCGTTCGCTGGGGCGAGACTGACTGCGGCTCGCCACGCGGAGCCCCTTATGTACACGCGTGGCCTTCTGGGATAATCGGCGTAGAAGGCTCGATGTGTAGAACATACTGACCTTGAACAAGCAACATGGTTCTCAAAAGCACGCGCAATAACCGTTAGGTTACGAGCGCGCTGCCTGCTTGGTCAGCTGCGCTCGCGGCGGTATGGTCAAACTATACTGCCTGTAATGCATTTTCGACTCGTGTTTATCAGATTCTTGTTTTTCGGATCACTGCAGTTCAGGTAGTGCGGTGGCACTGCAGCAGAGACGGTGCTGTATTTTGTGTAGCACCTGGTGACGCAGACACAACAGTAACATTCGTTGGCCTGCTCTGCAGTCACTTCCATATTAAAATTCCAGGATCATGATAACCACGGTTTCAAAAATGTGAGCATGAGAGCGGCAAATTGCGCAGCAGAGAATGAATACAAACGCAAGGTGAGGCATGTTTGTTTTGCTGCAATGCACTGCCTTTGTTCAGCTTGTCAGCTTTAGTTTTCAATAAATGCCTTTCACTGAGATAAGCATTAATGTGCAGGCAAGTTATCATAATTAAAACAACCCTGAGACAAGGAAAAAAAAAAGGGGGGGACAAGCATAATGACACCTCAAACTAAAACTTCATTGCACGTGTCCCACTTTTTTTTTTTTTTTTATTTGCTGTCTTAGGGTTGTTTTAGTCAAGATCTTTCGCCCGTGGTTTTTTGATCAAAATAAGGAGAAAAGAAACTAAATAAAGACCTTGCAAGTAATACTGTGCCAGCTTTTTGCATTTATGAAATTGCAACCTAAAATTCGGGCTCACCGAGACCACCAATGTCTGCTTACATGGCTCACTGTTCTCAGGTTGCCGAAATGCATGGGGAGACGCAGGAGCTTTTCCTCTATATTATTTTATGATCTCTATGACAACAGCAGCAATCCTGGAAAAGTCTGCTGATGTACTTTGTTACCCTTTCAAGCACAACCCAAGTCACGGGTTTTAGAGGATACTAAACATACCACTCAAATTCATACCAACTTCCAGTCACAATATAGAGCTAAACAAGACAGGAAAACCTAATGAAGCTGCTTACCATCTCTCTCCACCTCCGGCAACGCGTCCAGACGCTCCTGCAGCTCATTGATGGCGGCTTTGTTGCTGCGCTTCCGTCCAGCAAGGGTGATCACCCCTTTTCCAAACTTTTCTATAGCTGCCTCCAGCTCCATCGTGGCCTCATGTTTTGTCAGGAGTTGGAACTCTTGATGGATCTGTATTAGAGTAAAACGAAAGAATAAAACATACAATCTGTGAGCTTCACAATTATATGTAGGCACAAGAAGAGCTAAAAAACAATACACGAATGGTGACCAAGAGAGCTAATCAATCAGCACGAAGAATACGAAGAGCTAGAGTCACTCAATCTTCCACGAGTACCGGCAATAATAGAACTCTCATACTAAAAGTAGCTAGAAAAAAGTCCAACCCTTATTGGCGGGGATTAGTAGAAGTTGGCCACTGTTATGCTTTGAATCTACACATACGCCTAGACTAACCTAGACATGGAGGGCATAAGAGCACTTAGAGGTCATCTACCTAAAGCCGCCATTTTGAGCTGTCAACTGCGGTGCTGCGATGCGGCTCTCAAACAAAGCTTGGGAGTGCCGGTACTATGGAAACATTCAGTAACTTTACAAATAGTTTTTTTTTTCAAAATGAGCCAGTCCAGAAACCGAAACTATGCCAATTTTTTGCAAACATTTGGTGTATATATGGGTGTGCACCATTTCAAAAAGCTAGCAAACCAAAGTCAATCGAATTAAAAAAAAAAAAATGCTGCAAAGACGGTTGCGGTGCAGGGCTCAAAGCTAGGCTATCAGCAAACCTTTGCGTTTATCTCAGTTTCGCTTCAGGTGGACTCATCTTTTAGAAAAAGAGCTCTTCATATATTTATGATTCATTTCCACACGAAACGGTGTTCTTATTGCGTGGTTTTACTTCATACATGGTATAAAATAGAAAGCAAGATTAAAAAGGAAGTAATAATATCCTGAGAACTACTTGAAGCCGCAACGACAACCAGCTATGTATCACGAGACCAGCGTTCGAGTCCTCAGCCATGATTAAGTTGGGATTCCCAGCAACAAACTGACCTATATAAACCTTTACTGCAAATGCTTCATTAGACTGTCCTGGTTTTTACTTCCCGTAAATACCAAGGAAGCACCCACTTCACTTTCACTGCAAAATTGGTTAGTCTAGACATGGGCACTTGTCCGATCGAAGCAGTATAAATCAAGGTGGCGGCAACGTGCACGAGAAGTGAGGGAACCGTGGCAGCGTGCACGCTTTATCAAGATGTGTCTCACAAAAGCCCTAGGACCACTGCTTTTTTTCCTCAAAGAACTGTTGATTGCCACGCTACATTATCGTCACCCCATCGGTCCTGCCATGGCTACAACTGGTTCCAGTATTGTAGGGACCTCTCACTGTACCCTAATACAGTTCGTGGTTTCCCCTGCCCAAAAAGTATTTCCCTTTCCATCGCAAGGAAGCAGATATCCCTGTCATTCCAGCTGGTGTTCGCGTAGCTGCCAGTGTGGTGAATATTTCCGGCACTTTGGAGGGGGTGGGCGCTTAACACATAATTTGCAGAATTCCGGAGTTTTGGAAATGTTAATAGTGGGCGCTTGTCCAAAAATGGGCACTTCCCGGTATTTTAAGGTAATTTTCATTTAGGGTTTGTTCCAAGCACTACCGTTGCACGACGCCCCTGAAGTATGTGAACATGATCTCGACCCGCTCGCATTGCAGTTGCAAAACACTGTCCTAAATCTCTATCTCCTGTATTTAGTTTATTGAACATTCCTTACATAGAAGACTGTGCTTTGAGTAGCGATGCAGCGCTCACTTTAAGCAAAATGGCAATACACGAGTTGCGGAGGGTGATATAACAGTACTGCATGCCCCACAGAGCTTCCCGTACCCCCCTTTTGAACCCGACCTCTTGCCACTGGGAGGTGACAGTCCAAGCATGCACAGAACTCTTCTCGAAAAAAAGTCCATTGTTTTCCTGCAGTGCACTAACACTTGGAAAGAAAAGCATACACCTTCTATACTATAGTCCGTTGCAACCTAAGAACGAAGGGCGAGGGTAAGACGGGCCGGGGAGGAGGAAGCAGACTGAACGCTGGAGAAGAGACGGGGAAACCTCCTTCTCTCTTTAGCGTTCTGTCTGCTTCCTCCTCCCCGGCCCGTCTTACCCTCGCCCTTCGTTCTTAGGTTGCAACGGACTATAGGAATTCGATTAATGAATTCAACTATTCAAGACCTTGCTATATGATTCATAGTCATATTTGAATATTTGCACAACACTGGTCAAATTCAATGCAAGCCGTTGCATATTCTGTGATTGACTGTCTGCAGCAGTAAAAAGTCTTTGACGTGCGGGTGCTGCCTGGCTAACAAAGCTCCAAAGCACGGCAACAGACCTACCCCATAGCGCACCCACCACTTCCTTTAGTTCTTGGTCCGACGTGACTATTTACCCTTGAAACCCTGCAGAAACTAAGGTTTGAGGCATTGGTACATGTTCTCTAATAATCCCAACCTTGCCCACCCCATTACCTGTTTGGTACGCCCAAAGAAACCTTTAAAGGGATACTAAAACAAAATTTCGGCTCTTATTTCTTACTCTATACGTGTTCTAGGAACCAGTATCACATTGGACACAACCATCTCTTGTTGAAAACGACACGAAAAGAAATTTTAAAAAGAGTTAAACGATTATCAAATAGCACCTGGTGGATGTCGCTAAAGCCTCGTTTGGAATGCACGTCTTAGAACATTGACAGGTAATGACAATGCCTGTCTCGCCTAGAACAATGAGGCAGCCCCGCTCTGTGGAAGTACGGC
The DNA here is from genome assembly GCA_013358835.2 of Ixodes persulcatus. Classification (NCBI taxonomy): domain Eukaryota; kingdom Metazoa; phylum Arthropoda; class Arachnida; order Ixodida; family Ixodidae; genus Ixodes; species Ixodes persulcatus. The sequence goes on along the minus strand of JABSTQ010001254.1, from coordinate 36,055 downwards.
TCACCATGCCTGTACCCTAGTCCTGAACGCGATTACCAAGCCCTCACGACGATGGACTTGCTCTGGTTAGTTGCAGTGGCCCGATCGCTGGCGTGCTTTGGTCGCTTCAGTGGCTGGAACGGCTAAGGCATCCCGTCGACCAGTTTTATCTCCACTTTGAAGACCTGCGATTTTAAATCCGAGATTACACGCCATTCTGCGGCAGAGGACCGCGGCAATTTCCTGATACGTCGCTGACACGCCATCACGACACAAGAGAGTACGCAGCTAAGACTAAAACTGACTACTCAAGTGAGGTCTTGCAACTGGGGTCACGGGGCTGACGGGGTGGCCGCGGTGCTGAAAGCGTTCAGTCCACGGGCACCTCAAACGGCTACATTATAACATGATTAACACGTTGACGTCACTAAGTGATGAAGCTCATAACCACGTCAGCCTCACCGCAGCTTTGCTCGTCCCGAGACAAGCTGCGTCACGATTGCGCCGGATGTGACGTGCTGCCCACTGGCCAGCTCTCCGAACGCCTGCCAGAGTGGGCCGTTTAGAACGAAAAATACAGCCATCCATTCAAAATACAAACGTGCGATTTGCGGATATCGTGCGGATAATCAGCCTATTTCTGAACACGAGGGGTATATTTCAAATTTCGCTGAAGTATGCTCTTTAAGGGGCTGTCAATTTAGCATGAACCAAGAACTGAAAGTGGTGGTGAGTGCAAGTGCAAGGCTTGTTGCTCAGCTGAAAAGGTTTTTTCCTGGGCACATAAAACAGCCGTTGCAATGCTGAAATTCTGAAACAGGTGCAGCAAGGGGACTAGATTAAAAAAAAATTATCCTAAGTTCTCTCCTCTTTTTGAAATAGGATTTATACAAACCTACATTTCAGATAACTATTAACCATTCCTCATATGATAACATAACATAACAAATGTGATGATCCTGGATGTTGTCAGCATAACAGAAAATGTTGCTATACTTTATGCTTCATGCAGCCTGTGCAGTTCAAATACAATTATACTGGCTGTACAGAAATTGTTTTAGTTGCTTAAACCATAGGTATCATAAACACAACAAAATAGTCTAACGAAGAGATATTCAGTGCTTACGACTTGTGCGTGCCCGAGAGCCGGATACTTCGATATCACGTCGGCCACGAGCGGCTGTTTGGCAACCATCCAATGTCTCCGCTCGTCGAACGTGCGCTCCATGGATACAGCAATCTGTTCCCAATTCGGGTTGGTTTTGCGCACCTCCTTGGCCATGAAAGCAAGGTGTCCAGCAACTGTCGCCTCATCTTCACCATTACCCCAGAAGGCGATGCCTTTGATCTGCAGAGATGTTGCGAGTAGTAACCACTATTAAACACTAGAGTGCAATAGACTTATTCCTGCTTGCTCTGCTACATTCACGAAGTGGATTTATTTAACTTTAAATACAGCATGAATATGCATCACAGCATAAACTGGGCTACGGTCGTAGACAATATGAAAGAGCACAAGCAAGCGTGAGGCTTTGAAGGTTACTATCTAATGGAAGAAAGCTGAGCTATCAGTGAGGCTACTGTGCACATGAGTGGCATCTGGAGTGGCTGTTTGATTTTTGTCGTCACTCCACCCTTGGTCTGCAAATGATTGCTGTCAACAGCACTTTCAGATCTGTTTTTGGATCAAGGTTGCCACATGCAGCATTGTTTGGCCTTGCTGTACCCAAAGGTATTTCCAGTCTTCTCGTTCCCTTCGATACCAATTATTCTTTGGTTCTCTTCATACAGATTGTAGGGAGGCATTTTTGAAACTTTTAGTTACATTAATAGTGGCCGAGTCAAAACAGGAATTGTGGATACTAACAAATAGTAATGCTTGACGGTAGGGGTAAAGAAAAGAAAAAAGCAGGCCAAGCAAACCAACTAATGAAAAACCACGGGCTGCTGCCATAAACTAGCTACAACACTATGGGTGAATCAATTATTTGCATTGACAACACAGGCTCGCATAGTCTGGCACAAAGTAGATTTTCTGCTCTGCAACAGTGTCGGAAACATGCAGCATGCAAAAAATCAGAAGAAACAAAAGGAGAGTAACTAGACCAGTGCCACCTACTGACGAGTAGGGAAAATATATCCTGCCACAGAACAGTGTCGGAAACATGCAGCTTACAAAAAATCACAAGAAATAAAAGGAGAGTAACTAGGCTCGCGACACCTACGAGTGCCGTTCAAAAAGTATCCAACCTGAATTTGTTCCGCGGAAATAAACAAAGCGCGGACAGCGTCCTCTGGTGGGGAGGTGGAGGTAACATTAATGCGCATGTGTGAATTTTATCAGGCCCCCAGAAAATGTGAGTCGCTTTCAGGCAGTCTCTGAGTAAGGAAGTGTAGTCAGTGCTCGTAATTTTTTCCCGCAACTGAAATCCGGTTTCTTTCAGCGGCATTTTTATTGTGGGGAAGAGCCAGAAATCACAAGGAGCCATGTTGGGAGAGTAGGAAGCCCGATTCTGGCCAAAAAAAACCTCAATCAGACGTGAGGAATGAGCTGGTGCATTGTCATGATGCAGCTCCATCATGAGCAGGTTTGGCATGAATTTCGCAGACACCCTATGCAGCGCCAAATCCTCCTTCGAAATTGAATGAACCGAATCGGTACTTACTCCCACCTCAGCCGCAAGTTCTTGAATAGTGCTACGATGGTCCTGCATGACTAAAGTCCGCACTTGGTCTATCACCTCATTGTTTCGGCTTGTTGAAGGCTTTCCAGGAAGTGTCACTCTTTACTGACGTGTGACCATCTTTGATCCGGTTGTACTACTCCTTAACTTTTTGTAATGCCGATGGCATTATTGCCGAAATCCTGCTGAATCTTTCGAATTGTTGCCACTCGAGTGTCACCACGCTTGAAGCAAAATTTGATGCTGATACCTTTGTTCAAGCCGATTCGTCATTTTGCGGAAAAGGAAAAAAAAAGTATGCGCACCGACGACACTTCCTTACTCAAAGGCCGACTGCCCGCGACTCACATTTTTTGCGGGCCTAATATGCACGCATGCGCATTAATGTGCCCTCCACCTTCCCACCACAGGACGCTGTCTTCGCTTCATTCGTTTCCGCAGAACAAATTCAGGTCGGATACGCTTTTAACAGACCTCGTACTGACGAGTAGGGAAAACATATCCTGCTACAGAACAGTGTCGGAAATATGCAGCTTGCAAAAAATCAGAATAAATAAAAGGAGAGTAACTAGACCATTGCCACTAACTGACGAGTACGGAAAACATCCTGCTACAGATTTGGGCATTTGCTTGCCATTTCTTGGCACTCGGCCATTGATGCTACTGCAACAATGATTTTGCACTTCTGATTGCTTACACTTTTTGGGTTATGCACCACCATGTTTGATGGGACCAAAGCCGTCATGAAAGGACATAGACCTTAAATGCAAGGCTTGCATATGTAGCTGTTCGAAGACAGTGTGCTGTCTTCTCTCTACTGGTATGCTGTCTCGAGAAGCTCTGAAGGCTCTAAAGAGAGACGCAACCACTGCCTAACGTTAGTCAAGAGCGGAACAGCGATGGGGCCTTGAAGCTTGTGGAGGCCTGATAGACAAAGTGGTGAATCTATCTTTGACAATGAAAGCGATGCATCTTTCTATGGTTTCAGTGACGCCAAAGCCAAGTACGAGAATAAACTCATTCATACACTTATCGAATTAAGCCATAATTTTCTTTGTTAGAGATCAGACCCGAAAAATTGTCTCATATCATATTTCTTACTTTAGAACTGTGTACTTTACACTTTGTCTAATCATAAACCATGCAGCACTGGCCAATACTACAGCATTCGTAAGCCAACCAGAAAACCAAAAGCCAGTCAGCTTAAACACCTCTCCTGATTGGCTTAGGAGGGCTGCAGCTTTGACTGCACTGCAGTTTTGGTGAGACAGGGTATAGGTGGGCATTTTTGGGACTACATGCGTGTGAAGCGATGTTATCTCTTACTTTCTATTTATCATCCTCACTGTGTAAGCACATTAGGCAAGGAAGAAACTGAGAACCAGAAGATTGATGATGTAGTTCAAATATTTGGTTAAACTTCTGCAATAGGATACTGCAAAGACAATAAAACTATTTTGCTATTACATGCAAATTTAAAATATTTTCTTTACTGGGAGCTTATTTAATAGTAGTTTGACAAGAAACCCTGTGAAGAGGCACTCTGCGCGAATCACACTGTCTTCGCAGTTGTTTTGGAGTAAACTGCCGGTGGTGCCCTGCCCTTCTACGGCACGAGCATGGTTCTGATGCTTTCGTGAAGCGATGTGTATCTTCACGTCAAGCTTGCCACCGTGCGAAACGCTCACACATTACAGGCGCACATGGTACAGAATCCATACTTGTCAGCTTTCCGCGAAGCGACAAAGCACGGAAACTCAGTCGCGTACGATCTCAGAAATACTTGCAAGTACTTCTTCTTGGCTTTTGAAAGTGCCATCAATCGTTCCAACAGATCAGTGGTTCTAACTAAATTTGGGGAAACACGAAGAGTAGTTCGGCGTTTCGCATCTCACTCGACGACCTGACAAAGCCAACTGAAGGCTAGCGCACCCATGGTCATATAAGCCGTGTTCCAAAATGCGCTCTAACTTCAGGAGTAGAGGTTTTGTACCTTGGCGTTTGAAAATCTACCCTCGTTTTACGCTACTGCTTTGAATTTTCAAGTGGTAACCCGCCGGAGTAACCTAAACCTACTCTCGAGTAACTCGCAATGACACAGGCGTGATGATTATAGCAATAAAACGTCATAAAAAAAAAAAAACTACGGCGGATATTTTTTTGGGAGATTTGAGGTCGCGTCCGTACAATCGGGAGATGTGATAAAAATTCGGGAGGCTCCCGGACAATTCCGGAGAGTTGGCACGTATGTTACCATAATTTGTTAATAAACTTTTTAATTGCTGACTTCATGGACCATATTGCAATCGCAAGTTTGAATCCGGCCGCACTGAAAGACAACCAAGTCACAGAACTGAAGAAAAAAAAAAATGCAACCGGCTAAGAGATATTCTTGGACAGAGTCAGCCCTTGCCACCAAGCATTCAAAATTTGATGCGAAAATGGGTGCAGCTTTACGACGAGGGCCGAACTCTGTACAAGAATATCCCCAAGCCGGTTGCCTTTGTTTTCCAGTTCAGCAAATTGGTTTAAGCTTGCACGGCAACTGGCTTCAAAATTGTGTCTGCAACACGGGCAGTAAAGCTAGTAGCTAAACGTGATTCACGATTTTTAGTAAATTAGCCAGCTTTCGCAATTTCTTCCGTCTGCCGCTGAAAAAAAAGTTTCCTTATTTCAAGTTTCCTTTCTTTTTAAATTCTGGACCCTACAGAAAGAAAAACACCCTGTCTATCACATCTCCATACCCACAAGAAGCAGAAGAATATTGCAACGTCTTGGATACTCACCAGTCGGGAAATGTGCCTCACTGAGGCACCAGCATTGTTCTTTTTGGCCTCTTTCGCCTTCTGTTGCGTTTCCCTTGCTTCTCCCACCCCAGGCACGGTGCTTGCCATTGAGCGCCTGTTGTTTTTCGCTTTTACACGAAAGTGCCCTCGCCACACGTTCTGGGGCGAACCAGGTAAGATGTGGTCACATCTCCAGTTTACGCAAGTGTATAAGCAATGCACACTTACATATTTATTTTTTGAGCCGTCCTTCAAAGCAGGATACCTCGCCACAAGCTGGCTTGCTGCCTCAGTGTAGAGACATTCAGGGTAGCTGCAGAAAACCATGAACATTTTGTATGTTGCTCCACAAAATAAAGCTGCTTTCGCAAAAACCAAAATATTCCGTAAAACAGACCTCACCCTCAAAGGACTAAGGAGCTGAGGGCCAAACATTACTTACAGTTGAGCTTTTCTGTCCACCCCCCTTGAGAACAAGTTTGGCCTTTTTGTTTTTTTTCAGACACTCGAACGTAGCGTTATAGCCTTAGTTGTATGTGTAAATTATGTGACAAGCCTCTTAAAAACAGAATGCAAAAACACATGCCTACTCACATGGGGTATGTGCACAGATCGTGGTAGATGTGATCTACTATCCGCCGTTTGAGACCTTTCGGTCACATCCCCCAATCCGGTGACATCCTTCAAAGCGGTTGTGACGTGCAAGGGCATTGGCGGGAGATGGTACCTCTCTGGGTTCCTTCGTGTTGACTGCTCAGGGAGCTCTTTCTGCTGAAAAAGAAGAAACTGGGATTGCCTGAAAAAAGAAAATGGCGAAAGAATGTTTATACATTAATACTGAAAACATCTAATTGCAGTGTCGGCTGCCAGCTTTTAGTGCATTGTTCATGGAGATACCTGCAAGCCAAGTTTCTGATTAAATGAAGCAATTCCTTCCATCTTTCATACACTCAAACAAAAAGCTTTAAAATGAAGTACAAGCTGTCACACTGACTATAATTCTCAGAAACTAGTTGTCCCATTCACTAGATTCGTTTTCAGTGAGTAGTGAATGTTTTAGCACTATTAAGAAGTATTGTGAACGACTAAATTTTCGAGAAGACCTAATTTTCGCGAATCGCCTACAATTCGCGAAAAATACATCCCACGAACAATTCGGGCAATATGTTAGCGCTACGGAAGCTACACTTGATTCGCGAAAATTAGAACCCGCGAATAATTTAATATTTTCTGCTTTGGCCCGATTCGCGAAATATTGAGCCCGCGAAAATTAAGCCGTTTACAGTATATAAGAGAGCATGAGGTGACCGAGTTTGGAGTCGATGTACTGTACATAAGCGAACAGACACAACCAGGATGCAAGTATACCTACGCTATGAGTAGGGCTCCGTGTTTTCGGATAAATCCGAAAAACTCCGAAAAACACCCGCCGGTAAAATTTTTGGTCCAATTCGGATTTATCCGATAAACTCCGAATGTTTATGTGCCCCCCCCCCCCTCCCCCGTAAAAAAAAAAGTAAAAATAAATAAATAAAATACTTTTTTTTTTACAAATGGATTAGCACGGAGTCAACGGTCTTGGGAAAATGGCACCATAATTATCTTTCAAACCTCAGACCATTGTCAAAAGGGATCTTGCCGCTTGTCTCGTCGAGGTTGATTCAGGGCAACAGGTCATTGTACATTCGGGTCACGACAAAAGCCACTCTTTTGGTTTTCAGTTTGAGCCATGCGATTTGTGATTTAGAGAAAGGAGAAGGTATGTTTTTGTAACAGTGAAAGCTATGGACCATAGAGATTGTATTGAATAGAGAAAAGGGACAGTTGAAACTATTATATCCTTAACCACTCCACCTCGCGTGGCCGCGGGATAGATTGATGAAATAGGATGGGATGAACTACGAGCTTCCTAGCGACTGCCCCCGGGAGTTTATTGATTTTAAGGTATCGACGTTTATCGAAACAACACTTGTGTGCGACGTTTGTCGTGGGACAAATTAATATTGCCAATGGCAATGGCACGAACGTCAAATTCAACTGAAGAAATTTTAATCGATACAAGCACGTTTTATTTTTTATCTGGCATACGTTTACATCCGGGTATTATTTACATATTTATTTTCAATAGGAAACACTACGAAATTAAACTCCGAATTTCGGAGAATTGGGAATACAACAAATATACACTCCGATAAGCTCCGAATCTTCGGCAAAAGAATAAACTCCGAAAAACACCCTCCGAATTTGACGAAAAATAAACTCCTGAAAACACGGAGCCCTAGCTATGAGGTACAAACTTCTTTGTCACTCTGCAATTACAAGAACTGAAATAGACTATTCCTTCCCTTTTCGCACTTCCAAAGCTTGCTGACATAATCGTAGGGGATGATCCCTTGAGTGTGTCAGCTGAGTGTGCCCCAAAGATTAGACACAAGCACTGCATCTTTGCTGGGCTTGGGCTCAAGGACAATTAAAGCAAGAGCTCAGAATGATAGAGATTGCCGAGCTCTAACAATGCCTAGGGCAGAGCAGATGCCCCCTGCATCGCTACCTTAGGGAACATACTTGGTGTCCTACAGCAGGCACCAGATCAAGTGACCACTTATTCTGGCAGCGAGCTGGCCGAGTTAATGTGACTTGTTTTTCTAAACGTTTTCCGACTGCTAGTGCATGGAATGAAAAAACATGAATTTCCGTCAATTTGAAGCTCCAAGGGTCATTCTGAGCACTGTTAAACTAGGGGGATAATCCCATGATGCCAAATGTAGAAAATATTTTTGCACGAATATCTTGCCCTACTCATCACCACCTAAATTAAAGGAATTTGAAAATGTCCCTCAGTTCATGAAAGAACAATCCAATTTACAAAACTATGAAGAAATATGTTTAGCTAATATACCTTTTTAGAATGCAGTTTGTCTCCTAATATACAGGGTTTTTTTTCTAATGTAAAATTTTTTAAAAAGAGTGCAAACTGCTAGCTGATCGGTGTCTCTGCTAGGTGTCTGTAGAGTTCGGCGGACATTATAGGGGCGGATAACCGTCACGGTCTCTCGAGTAATTAACTAAAAATCGTAAATTAACTTTTTAATTACTGGCTTTTCGGTCCATGTTGCAAGTGCAATATTGATGTCAGCCGTCATGGAAAGCTAATTCAATTTGCATAATTAAAAAAAGAACTAATGGTTTTCGAGATATTCGTTGACAATTTCTCGCATCGCCCTCCTCCGTTTTCGAAACTGGACACTCAAAGTGATCCAGAAGGGCTGTCCACGTGACGCTTGTAGGAATTACATTTGCATGACATGAAAATCGTATTGATCTCATATCTGCACTGTGTCTGTCGGGCCGCTGTTCTTGACATGAAAACTCGCTGCGTCGGTCTTGTAATGCGTTACTGCACTCAAAACCTCGCTCACGATTGTGAACCCACAGCAGAGTAGCTTCGCTATACTCAGCTTCTCGATAGCTTGGTAGACGGCGAAAACAATGGCTCGGCGGGCCAATAAGAGCGATTGGAACTGTGGCCAGTTCACTTTGGTGGCCAGTATTTGGTTGCTTTGCGGCCAGTTATCTGTGCGTTGTGACCTCTCCCCATCTTGTCAACCATGGTGAACAGTCAAAAAGAAAGCTGGCGCCTGGCACGGCCCTCGGACAACTGTGCTTGGAGAAAGATAGTGTAACAGCAGTTACATCCTAGCAGTGTACTGTCTCGGTGGCACGGAAACAACGCTGCTCTGTGCCACAGAACAAACATTTGACCTTGTTATTTGCCTGCTTACGTCTCCATCCACGCCCAGTTCTTCAAGGGCGAGACGGTCCCACAGCTGCAACGACTTCCTGGTATTCCGGAAAAGACAGCAATCCAGAAAGACTGAACAAACGGTTTAAAGGTGATCATTTACCTTCAACGCGAGCAAGCCTGCCGTCTTGGAAATTTCAATAAACAAAACTGGCATGTCACCCGTCAGACCAGTTCTTCTGTCTACTTTCCCCACCTGTGGCGTGAAAGTTATTCTGATAGACGGATACGGCGCCTTGCTGTCATGTGCTCAGCTTCGACACTGTTATTGGCTAACGGGTATTGTAGCTTTCGCCGTTTGCCAAGTCAACGTGAATTGGAGTATAGATAGCGTATGCTCACAGATATCTGTTCTCGTTTGCATGACGATTTTCACGTCATGTAAACGTCACACTTACAAGTGTCGCGTAGGCAGCCCGTCCAGCGCTCTTTGAGCGTCCAATTTCGGAGACAGGAGGAGGGGGATGCGAGAAATTGTCAACGAATATCTAGAAAAACGGTAATTCTTTCTGAATTGTGCAAATTGATTTAGCTTTCCACATCGGTCAACATCGATACTGCATTTATAACATGAACCGAAAAACCATTAATTTAAAATATAATGAACAAAATTTATTTAATTACTCAAGAGACCACGACGGTTATCCACCCCTCTAATGTCTGCCGAACTCAAGAGACACCTAGCGAAGACGGCGTGCAGCTAGAGGTTTGCACTTTTTTTTAATTTTGTTTACATTAAAAAATAGCATCCTGTATAAAAGGGAAACATGTAATGCTCATCAATGAGGCTCCACGCTTCACCTATATTAGAAGTCAAATGGACACAATAAATCTGCCGCACCTTGCCAATTTCTTTTTAAGATGCATTTGTAGAGGAAGAAGTTAAAAACATTCTTTGCAGTTATTTTGTTTTTGCTGTCTCATAATTACAGATCCAGAACAGCCTCCATTGCACAACAAATTCATATCATATAAGACTGCATTGCTAGCAACGAAGAACTGGCAAATATTCATATAGAATTACCCAGCTGTTGCACCCACAACTGCAGCTGTTGCTTCCGGTGCCTCAGGGTGGTTTTCTTTGTTCAGGAGCCTAAGCTTGGCGTACTGGGCCAAGGTGGTCGAACTGTCCATGTCAATATAGTCCTCAAATCTTTCATCGTATGCATGAGTTCAAAAATGTTGGCAATGAGATTATGCTTCACAGCTGGTGCAATCATAACACATAAAGCTGCCATGAAGATGCATACAAACAAATTGACACAAAATCCGCATTTCTTGTACACATAACCAATTAAGGCGTCTCCATGCTGGCGAGGCTGGAAGAAAATGACTAAAACATGCATTTGTGCGATGCAATTATGTCCCTAATCGTGGTCCTCGAGCTCCATCATTGACGGAACCACTCGTCATGCTCAAAATTTACTATCGCCAAGACTGACACTGGCAAAGAGTGACCTACATGTAAACGTATACGTAGTGCAAAATTCACCAAGAGTCAGACGGCGATTCATGACACCGTTTATAGCATACAAGGACAATTATGGCATACTTCATTACTAGGTCAAACATGGCAGTTCAGCATGCAAACAGCACAGCAAGGGGGAAATAAAATTTAAATCTATGAGCACAGTACAACAAGTTTACCTGAAGTAGTAGGTTTTCCAGGTTTAGATGGCCGAAGTGCGTCGACGTCTCCAAAAGCCTCAACAACATCACTTAGCATGTGAGAGCCGGAAACGATGATTGTCTTACACGACTGACCATGTCCTTATCAGGCACGTGATGTCCATCAGTTCTTGCTAAGCTGTAAAACAAATTTCAACATCTGTGTCATTTGTGAAGTATTACAAATCGAGAAAAATGAAGACTTCTGCAGAAAAACATACTATACACCCCCAACTCATGTTTACAAACAAACCGGAGCGCCCCTAGCAGGACGCCACCAGCACCGCGCATGCGCGGTGGACGGTAGGCAAGAAGCTCGCCGTCGCCCATAAACAAATCATTGAATTGCGTTGTTGCAGGCATCGATGTGAATCCCCGTGCTCTTTTTTCGCGTTGGAATTGTTGATTCTACGTCTTCCTGGCAATGCCCGACTACTTGAGCGGCTTCATCAAAATTAACGATGCTCGTTACACCGCAAAACTTCGCGTGAATAGTGTGACGTGCGGCGATTCATTTCACGTGGATGCCGCAAAGCGGGCGCTAAAGCCTGACTCCCACGATGAGATTCTGCTCGCTATTTTCCGTCGTGACGTCGCTCGGGCTGCGAAAGCGTGGACCGTAGCTGAGATGGTGGACGTCGATACTGAAAACCGCAAGTAAAATCGGGCATTACAAGTCGGTGATGGCCACTGGTAACAATGATCAACATCTTCTTGTATCTACTGTTTACACTTAGCCTACTTTCCCCGACCTATCTTCAAAAGTGTTTTGAGGCCTACACTTCTTGTCGCAATTACCGGGTTAACGTTTGGTTTACGGGCCGCTGTTGTTTGAACGAGCCGACGACAAAAAGCAGACAAGTTTGAAAGAGCAGACGACAGTTCGAACGCATGCGCAATGGAGTGCGGGACAAGAAGCACCGCGTCCCGCGTCAACAAACCATTGGAATGTCACGTTGCCGGCGTCTGTGTGAGTCTGCATACTCTTTTTTCGCGTTGGAATTGTCGATTCTACGTCCTCATAGCAATGGCTTACCACTTTCATTGCCTGAGCGAAATTATCAAGGCTCGTTACGCCGCTAAACTTTGCGTAAATAATTTGACGTGCGACGATTTATTTGCATGAACGCCGCAGAATAGACGCCAAAACCATGATGAGATTCTTCTAGCTATTTTTGGTCGCGACGTCGCTTGTGCTGCAAAAGTGTAGAAGGTAGCGGCGATGATCGACATCGATACTGAAAATCGGAAGCGGGAACAGACCAAGCGTAACAAGTCGGTGATGGCCACTGGTACCAATGATCAACATCTTGTATCTACTGTTTACATCGAGCCTACTTAAGTCTTTTGAGGTCCTGCAATTCTTATTGCAATCACCGGGTCAAAGTTTGGTTTACGGGCCGAGCAGACGACAAAAAGCAGACAAGTTTGAAAGAGCAGACGAAAGTTCGAACAATCAGGCGGCCGTGTGAATTTGAAGATGCACTGAACCCGCAGGTAATCCGGACAACTTGGGGTTTTTCTCTCGTTCATGTTTGAACAAGACAAATACATCTGGCGACCACAAAGTGTTGCCCGCACAAGCAATCGTAGTTCGACAGCGTCTGGTTTGCCCTTTTCACGGCTACTATTCACGTTCTCGGACTGAACGGAGGGGGCAGAAACACATGAAAACTGATAGCCCCCGTCGCAGCATTTTGACGAGAAGGTCGGTTTTTTGTCTGGTTTCTTTCAAAAGAACACAGGAATGCATGTCTCGCACGGCGACTTCTGCACACCGCCCCAGACCGGAAGTGCGCCCGACGCGCCACCACCGCTGCGTGACGTAGCAGAGTTGAGTTTGTGTATACATAGCACTTCACCCACACTGGAAATACTTCAGGAAATAATGAGCTGCAAATGAAGTGTTTTTTTTTCATAACAGTGTTGGCCTAACCAGACTGCACAGCTTGTGTATGTGACAATACATGGGTTACACTGACGTCACATTGCATACTTTTGACCACCATGTAAGAGGAGAGGGAAGCTGCTTTTGTAAGGATTTTGAGGGAGGGGTTAATCTTCAATAATCTTCTGGGAGGAGAATAGCGACGTCTGTGCAAATCCTGGAGGCACAAAAGATGATCCTGATAAGAGGGGAGCTCTGTCTTCCCCTCTTCTCTGGTGGTCAGTTGGAGCGCTCTTTAAATGATGCAACGTGCAACCCATGTATTAGAAGTCACCCCCCCCCCCCTTTCCTTTTTTTCTTGCTCCGGTTTAAGTCACTAATTTTATGAACATTTCTAACTACCACATTTTAGCTGGAGATGTGTAACTTATTGTCCAAAATAAGCCATAGCAGCCAGAGGATGTTAGAAAAATAAAATCTGGCCTTGTACAATGCAGGTGCAACTTATCGCTCTTCTCTAAAAATTATATTTAAATGCGAGATTTCAAAAATATCCGCTGCACGACTATCTTTTCGGGGAAATAGAAAGATGATGCACGCAAAATGCTTTCGACTGGCACTGAAACAAACATTTCAGGTGGCGCCATAATAGGTGGCGCACAATCTTTCTACGAGCCAGCAACTGCCGGTGTGCGCGAGCACTCGCAACGAAATTGACGCCATAGTCCCCCATTCACGATTAGATGACTGTGCAATGTGTGGGCTCCAGGGAAAAAGAGAATAATGACAAGCTTTTCATCTCCACACTGAGGTCTGGTGTAAAAGGTAAGCGATCAATTGGTCTAACAAGCACGTGACTTCCACTTGTGGAGTTGAAAAGTCTGTCTTCATTTAAAGCGCCTAAAAACGAGGACACGAGGAAAAGGAGACAGGACCAAGCGCTATGGTCCTGTCTCGTCTCCCTCGTTTTTTAGGCGCTTTACAAGTTAAACATGTACCAACTAGCCCACCTATCCATCTTCCTGTTTTTGTTCTCCTTTGGCTCAAAGCCCATACATTTCACCGTAATGGGTGACTATGACGTCACTTTTGTTGCGCGTGCTCGCGCACACCTGCGGCTGTGCGCGAGCACGTGCACCACTTATTATGGACACTTAATTGTTTGGCTTCAGAAGCGCTCAAAGCTTGGAACGCGTGCGCGAGCTGGTATCTCGAGGCGAGATAGTTCCGATAAACCAGAGGACGACACATGATACCCCGTCGGCGCCTTTGCACGTGCATCGTATCGGGTAACGTTATCTGAGCGCCGAAAACGAACTACCGAAACTCCACCTTTCACCAGGGGCGCGCGGCTGGATATCGCGGTCGGGAGCTGCGACGCGATTGCGCTTGAGTCAGCCCCGTTCGTTTTGATACAACATTCTTAGGGGAGAAGCTAGTTATTCGCAGTGGTTTAGAACAAGACCGTTTAGCAGACTGTTCTCAAGGCACCACCATCATTGCTCGCTTTCATTGAATTCCGTGTGAATGTGGCTCGCCTTCTCTATCACCGTTTTCGCAAGACCTGGTTGTTGAAAATGTAAACCGATAGCGTAATCTCCTTTTTGTTTCGCAAGGCCTGCTGCGCCGATGGACGCGCGCCCGCGCCGCTAACAATGACCATGCCGAGCTCACGTGTGTTCGTAGGTATCTCACAGGGATGTTCAAAGGAGCGCAGTATGAAGCTGAACATGCCTTATAAAAGGATATGAACACGTTTGAAGCAATAATAAAACGAGCTTACCGGACACAGTAATTTGATAGGGCTACCGGGACTGACGTGACCCGACACCTTGATCTCACGGTAGCGATGAAAAGAAAGGACATAAACGGAGAAACCCGGATATGCGGAACTGGTCAGTTTCCCAATAGGAATTAATTGCGGTAGTGTTGATTACAGTGTACGCTCAATTCACGTAAATATTAATTTCAACCCCCGCTTAGGCTCACAATTTACAAATATTAATTTTTTATTTGTAGAGATTCGGCACTGTGACGAAGATGACCAATTTCACGAGCAACGTTGGGTATCGTTAGTTAATTCGCAGTGTTGATATTCACGTACGCAAACAGGATCTCGACGCCTTTCTTTTATCGCAAAGGTGCCAATTCGATGCGGTTTTTACTGGACCTTTTAGGAAAATGACGTTTTGGCGCTGCCCGCTGTGTGTGTTTTTCGCGGTGAACCTGATAAGAGTCATAAATCACGTAGCAGAAGCGCATAGTTCGGAGTCAAACTTTACGATACTTTGCGGCATCGATGGCTGCTGTCACACATTCAAGGTGTTCAACTCGTATCGCCGCCACCTCTACCGGAGTCACTCCGAGCATCTGCAGACGTCCGGAGGTTGCGGGTCTGGTCCCGCTGCCGTCGGAGGAGCGGAACCCCAGAACGAGGTCAACCCCCAGAACGAGGTCAACCCCACAACGAGGTCAACCCCCAGAACGAGGTCAACCCCCAGAACGAGGTCAACGAAGAGGACCTATCATTTGACCTCCCTCAAGAGCAAGCAGCGGCTGCTCCCCTTTCACCAACTGAGAGGCCCATCCAAACATTCGACGAGTTTGTTCGAGGTCTGCAAACGAACATCTGCTTGTTTTTTTTTAAACTTGCTGAAAAGCACAAGGTGCCACATATGACCTGCGAAAACGTCTTCGGCGACTTCCAGTCTCTGCTCGAGGTGATCCTGGACAAGCATGCCGAGCAGATCCGGCAAGCCATGTCCGCTTCTGACACCCTGACTGACAGCCATGGTGTGTTCGGTACCGACTTCCCTAGTTGCCTCTTCGACAAGGTCAAGAGCAGCTATCAGAGGGAACAATTCGCAAAGAAGAACTTCTTGTACGTGGAGCCTGAAGAACACCTGCTCCTAAGCCCAGAGACTTCATCGTTCCAGTACGTTCCAATTGGAAAGGTAATTAAAAACCTGTTCGAAGTTCCCGCATTGGCAGAGCACCTCTTGCAGCCAGCAGAGCAGTTGGGGACCGATCCAAATGAATTGCGGTCCTTTCGTGAAGGCACAGCACTGAAGCAAGTGCCAACGAACAACAATGAATCTGTGCACAACCTTCATGTTGCGTTGTACACTGATGAACTGGGGATTACGAACCCTTTGGGGCCAAATCAAAAGCGACACAAGTTGTTGGTGGTCTATTTTTCCCTACTTGACCTTCATCCAAGATACCGTGCAGACTTGAGCAACATACATTTGACACTGATGGCCAAGTACCAGGATGTCGAGAAGGAGGGACTCCAGAAAGTGTTGGACCCCCTTCTCCGTGACCTGGCTGAACTGAGGGACCACGGTCTTCAAGTTCGAAGCAGCAAAGGAAGCACAAGGGTCAAGGCCACAGTTGTTGCCGTTTGTGGCGATAATTTGTCCCTCAACAAGCTTGGAGGATTCTCCTGTTGTTTCAGCAGTGGCAAAGTGTGCCGATTCTGCATGGCCCACAAAGCCACGCTTGCAGACCTCACGAGGGAAGACCTGTGCACACTAAGAAATGCTGCCACACACAGCAAACACCTGTCAGTGATTTCTGTGAATCCAGCATTGAGGAAGCTGTACGGTGTCAATGGACCCTCACCTATGCTAGCGTTGGAGGGCTTCGACATCACCAAGCAACTCATGCCGGATGTTATGCACGACATGTTCGAGGGAGGATTTGCCGTTGTCTTGCACCACACTCTTCAGGGACTCACTTCAGATGGCATCCTGACACTGTCAGACTTTGGCAAGGTGGCAACATTTAAGGTCGGCTTCAACGACAAAAAAAATAGGCCCGAAGAACTGCAGGCTAACTTCTCCAGGGACCACCGTGCCTTAAAAGGCACCGCTTCCCAAAAGTGGTGCCTGTTCAGGCTGCTGCCATTGATGGTTGCGTCCTGCATCCCAGAGGGAAACTCACACTGGGAGGTTTACTTGATGTACCGGCAAATTGTGGACATGGTGCTTGCTCCCATCATACCCGCCGAGTTCCTGCCTTACCTTGAAGACAGGATTCAGGCTTTCCTGCGGGCCTTCAGCGAGCTGTACACACCAGCTAGTGTCTCTCCCAAGCTGCACTACCTTGTACATTACCCTCGAATCATAGAAAAGTATGGGCCTCTACAGCAATACTGGTGCATGCGCTTTGAGGCCAAGCACCAGTATTTCAAGAGCATGGCATCGAAGAACAAGAACTTCGTGAACATCGGCAAGTCCCTATCTACACGGCATCAGCTTTTGCAGAGCTACGAGCTCCATATGTATGTTCTCGACAAGAATGTCTGTGCCACCGGCCTCAAAGCCATAGCTCCCGCTGAGCTAAATCCCTGCGCGCAGAGCCTTGCATCTGGTGGCCAGGTATGGGAGGCAAGGTCTGTTAAGACAAGCACAGGAGGTTATCGGAAGAATGATGTTCTTGTAATGAACAGAACAACGTCCCTCAGCTTTGCTGAGGTTAGTGCACTCTACCTTGTGAATGGTAGGGTGTTTCTCCTCCTCAACGAGCTCCAAGTAGAAATGTACCGCAGACACAAGTGCTGCTACAAAGTGCAGAGGACCGAGAACTTCTACCTCTCCCAAACTGGCAAGGAAGCCTGCTTCCAACGTTTAGATTTGTACACGGGAGGAGAGATCGTGCCAAAGTGGGACATTTTCTATTACCCTTGAAGGAACAAGGAACAAGTGCGGAGGACCGAGAACTTTTACTACTCCCAAACTGACAAGGAAGCCTGTTTCCAACGTTTAGATTTGTACACGGGAGGAGAGATCGTGCTAAAGTGGGACATTTTCTATTACCCTTAAAGGAACAATGAACAAGATTTTAGCAATTTTCAATAAAGAGCGCTTTCCGACTGTTTGGGATCCCAGCATGCCGTTAATGATGAAAATAATCCCTGGAGAAGGGGAACAAGGGGGACAAAGGACAAACGTAAAACTCCAAACACAGCTAGGTGACTGGTGAGCGACCGAAAAAATCCGCCTGGTCCGGGTATCGAACCCGGGACCTCTCCATTACAGGTGGAGCGCTCTACCAACTGAGCTAACCAGGGGTTAGACGTCGGTAGAGCAAACGGGTTTTATCAGCTGCCACCAGTCTTACACCAACAAGGGTGAAGCTTGCTATTTAAGGTTATAATTATAATGCAATTAAATGCAAAGGTGCAAGCGAGCTGGACAAGAATGATGAAAATAATCCCTGGAGAAGGGGAACAAGGGGGACAAAGGACAAACATAAAACTCCTAACACAGCTCACCAGTCACCTAGCTGTGTTTGGAGTTTTGTTTGTCCTTTGTCCCCCTTGTTCCCCTTCTCCAGGGATTATTTTCATCATTCTTGTCCAGCTCGCTTGCACCTTTGCATTTAATTGCATTATAATTATGCCGTTAAATTTTTTTTGAGAACCCTGCGAACAAATTTACGAAATTGAAACCAAGTTTTTGCGCTTTTGCTAGGCGAGTCGCTAAAACCAGCAGTGACGGCACATGGGAAGTCAGTCTACATCGATTTCATTAGTACCACGGTCCTTGCTAGTATTTATTAGACACTGTTTGGTTGCCACGGTGAGTTTTACACTCATGAAGGTGCGAAGCACGTGCATATTGTGCTCAGTTTCAGAAGTTGTGTGCGCCACAGGAGAAGGCTAAGGAACATAAACTGGCAACCTCTTGTGCATCAAGGGGTCCAACAAAAAAAAAAAAAATGCAATTCTGTACTTAACCGATCGGTTACATGTGAAAACAGATTAGGTTAATTTATTCTGTATGCATTTCTGCTGGATTCTGTGGTCTCGCTAGGCTCGAACGACTAAAGCCAGGGCGAGCTGCGTTCAAAAAATGGAGCAGAGTCTGTAATGGCGGCCACCAACACAGTGGCATCCTCGCGAGTGAAAATTAGTAAAGGACAATGTTTGAATTCTACCAGAGGTTCATGCCACAAACTATTTTGAACACCCATTACATGAATACAACAATGCTCCAAAAGGCGGATGATAAAAAGTTTTACTCAGACCATAACATACAAAGGTAACAAAAAACAAAAA
Source organism: Ixodes persulcatus (assembly GCA_013358835.2). Lineage (NCBI taxonomy): Eukaryota > Metazoa > Arthropoda > Arachnida > Ixodida > Ixodidae > Ixodes > Ixodes persulcatus. The sequence goes on along the minus strand of JABSTQ010001254.1, from coordinate 17,184 downwards.
GATGCCACCTATGCAGGTGGCATCTTTAGTATACACTAACACAAATAAAGCGAGGTCAACCAGTTGCTACTTATCACACACATCCTGAAAACATCTGTGGGGGGGCCACGGTATTGCACATTGATGAGTTAGAACGAATGAACCAGGATTCGAGATATTTTCTTTGACCCCATCGTTGTTCTCGGGCCAGCGTCGTTGCACTGTCCCAAGTCGAATGTGTGTCCCGTCGTCGAACAGTGTTTGACAAGTTCCGTCTTTGATCGCATGGGTGGCCTTGGCAACATCCCTTTTGTGTTCTTTTATTCTCGTGGCCCTCTTTCTGTCTGTTTTTCCAATGTAAGTCGCATCACAATCTGTCCACAGGGGTACAGCCCCTTTGGCTTCGTGAACACATTCACCAACGGGTAATAAGGTTTAAAAACGGTTTGTATACCCAAAGGACACAAAGCCACTTCTAATGGCATCTGACATGCCCTGGACATATGGAATTGACGAAACCTATGTTGGCCTCACCTGTGACTCACTCCTTCTACCCATCTGAATCCACCTCCTCATATCGTTAATGAATGCCCTGCAAGAATGGCCTTTTTCTGAAGTATCAGCGACATTCTCTAGTTCTTGGAAACCCTAGCTGTTCGTTAGAGTACACTGCATCACAGTGCGATAAATGTGTTCGGTCGGGTGGTGTGAATCAAAGGACAAAAAGGTTTCTGTGTCACACGGCTTACGCTACATCGCCGTTCCACACTCCCAGTATTGCCCCGGCGCACAAGTACGTCCAAAAAAAGGCAAAACATTATCTTTCTCTGTCTCATACATCAACTGAATGCAGTGTTGTTTGTGTGTTACCTGCAGACAAAGGGGTGAAAGCTGAACTCCATGGAACGAATTATGTGACGAATAACTGGTGAACGCCGCCCGACGGCACGCTCGTTTTGCGCGCGACATAGCAGCCACTGTCTTCATTCCACGCGCAGAACAAAAGCCGCCGGCCAAAATTCGTCGGTTATTCGCAGCATATTCGTCCCATGGAGTTCAGCCTTTAGTGTTTATGCTTTGGAGAGTGCGACAGTCAAAGAAAATGGCAAATGGTTAATTTCTACTTTTTCTTGGTTTACACAAATTGAACCGATTGACCGGTTAAAAAACATTGACCGCGACTGTAGGGATGCCGCAAATTGCCCCCTTGTTTAGACATGACAGCTCGTCAAGTCTACCCGACTTGAGGTATCCATGAAGGGCGCCCCAACGGCTCATCCCTTCCTTTTGTCGGCACCGTCCAAGGGGATTTACGGGAACGGGCTGACATGGCCGCGTGGGAAAAGAGCAGGGTAGCCGTTCCCAGAGCTGGGTTGGAGGCATCTTCATAGAGCAGGGGGCAGAAAGGGTGGTAGGGAGACCTCGGCGGCTCCCCTTGTATGCCAGGAGAGGATGCTGGCACTGGGGCCAATAGGAGTGTTTTCAGCACGCTAGTTTTGAGGTCCTGGCAAGCCGGGACAAGTTGAGTTGAAGCGGGTCCGCGGATCGCTACATTTGTCTCCCGCGGTCCGAGGGCCGCACAAGTTTGCTATGCACAACAAAACAGCTTGCCCGCACCGTGCGCGGTTGGGCACTTGGCGCCGAGGCGCATCACCGTTGACTGAGGCTGTCGCGAGCGACAGTACGCCGAAGCGCAACGTTTTCTTGCTTTGTTTTGTAAAAAGTTGTTCGTCATCTGGAAGTATATACATATTTACTCAACCACCGAGCCTGAGCAACACTGAGGTCACCGAAAACGAGCCAACCTCCAGCCATCACAACACCCCATAATTGACCGGTCCTGATCGAGACTCCAAGGGAGACGGCCACGGACCGAGGAAAACAACCATCTTCAGGGGACAATGGAACCTTACTGGCTCAGTTGGACAGGGATTGTGGACGTCGTCGGCCGCTTGGACAACACTGTGTGCCAGAGAGACTATGAGGACAGTGCTGGTGGGGAGCGCGGGGGGTTCGGCGACAAGTGCTCAAGACGACTAGGACAACAGCTTTCAGCTGATCCAGCAGTACCGGCTCGGCGAGACTCATCAACGGGGTACCGGGTACTCTCAACAAGCCAGCTTCAAGAAGACTTCGTCAACCCCCGAAGCCTGCATCGACAGAAACCGGGACTCAGGGGAACGGACTCCCCGTGCAGCGATCGACACCGGGGACTCGTGAGTTCGGTGGCGTCAACAACCTTCGTGAACTTCACAGCACCGCCAGGTCAGTGATCTCCTTTCGTTCCGTCCCCGGCTGACACCCGCGCGCTTAGGCGCATGGCGAAACATAACTCGCGGTGTGGGGCAGGCACTAATGAAACAGGCGACAAGGGGTCGGGTGGGGAAGCGGTTCCGCTGAGCATTCAGTTAGCCCTTGCGAGGAAAAAAACGAAGGAGCTAGAGCTGCAGGTACGACTCGCAGAACTCCGGGCGGAGGAGCGGAGAGCAAGAGCTCGTCTCCTGGGGGAGCGCCGTGAAGAGACGCAGCTTCGCCCGAGGCCCGATGTGTGAGGGAGACAGAACCGGACCCGCGAGGCGACCCGGAGGCAGCCGTGGGGTCCGAGGACGATCGTGTTGTTCAGGAACCCGAGACTGCCGTGGGGTCCGAGGCCGGTCGTGCTCTACAGAATGAGGAGACTGACGTGGGGTCCAACGCCGATCGCGCTCTTCGGGAACTGGACACTGTCGTAAGGTTCGAGGCCGATCGTGCCGTACTGGGATCGGAGACTGCCGTAGGGTCTGAGACCGATCGTGTAGTTCAGGGACCGGAGACTGCCGTGGGGCGAAAGGCCGATTGGGCCGCGCGAGAACGAGAACCAGGAGTCAGGCCCGGCACTCGGGGGACTGGTGGATTCCTAGGTCGCGAGGGGGGCTACTGCAGTTAATCAAATTGAACTTCAGTGTCACCACGACGGGCCTTGTGCGGAGAGTGTGACACGGTAAGTGCCACCAAGTGGGCGGCGCGGGGAGGTGTCGGTGCAGGCGCACGAATCGCTGCGGGGAAACCACTTCGGCGCTGGGAAGGAGATGGCGCGCCAGGGGCGCAAATCTTGTTCTTCCTTAAACACAGTTACGTGGGAAAATCAAGCCGGGCACGCCTTCGAGGGCCTAGAGGATGCTCTGGCGAGCGTCACGGTTCTCGCGACACCCGACACAGCTGCTCGGGTGTGGTGTGCTTGCAGGGTGGCAGAGGAGCGCTTAATCGCTCTACGAGAATGGTGTCAGCCGTGGGCGACTTGGGAGGTGATCACCTGCCGCGGTTATTTTGAGCAATCGAACGTTCCAGCGTTGTTCAGTGTTCACCATGCGTTTTCAGTTTTTCCTTGAATGTTGGTTTGCCATGCTTTGTAGATGTCTTTTTTGGTCTTTTGTTTGCGGAAGCTCTTGCGGCACCAATGGTGTCATTGTTGCGAGCAATCCAGGTCCTCAGGAGGCCAGCTGAGAAATGGAGTATAATGTCCTTTTTTTCCTCGTTTTAATTTCGCAATTTGCGCTAGAGGTGCCTCGCTTGGTTATTTTAAGCCATGTGTTTTGTTGTTTTTATTTTTCGCTTGAGGTTAAGCGGAAATTTGTTTGTATGTTAGTGTTGCGGCTAGTCGCCTCCCGTTTTTGTAACTGCTGGCAGGTCCAAAAGTCCTAGCGCAGCTTTCAGGGGGCGTGTGTAGGGATGCCACAAATTGCAACCTCGTTTAGACATGACAGTTCGTCAAGTCTACCCGACTTGAGGTATCCGTGAAGGGCGCCCCAACCGCTCATCCCTTTCTTTTGTCGGCACCGTCCAAGGAGATTTACGGGAACAGGCTGACATGGCCGCGTGGGAAGCGAGCCGAGTAGCCGTTCCCAGAGCCGGGTTGGAGGCTTCTTCGTGGAGCGGGGGCAGAAAGGGTGGTAGGGAGACCTTGGCGGCTCCCCTTGTATGCGTGGAGAGGGTGCTGGCACTGGGGCCAATAGGAGTAAGGTTGGATACTTCTTGAATGTCCCTTGAATATCAACAGGCATTGTGCTGCTGTGCAGCTGTGTAATTAATACAGCACGACAAATGAACCCACGTGCTACCCCGGTCAATCCAGTTTTCAGATTGCATGTGTGAGATGTGTTGGAAGGATCAGCGCGTGGGTGGCTACTGCAAAGGTTAAGGGTGCATTACGAGGGCAACATTGAAAATAAACTTCGGGTGAGCTCGTTGGCACCACATTAAAAAAAAACACGAGTGTAATGAAAAGGACGGACAAGACAAAGATGTTTGTCCTGCGCGTCCTTTTTCGTTTTACTCTTTCGCGTTTCTTTAACTGAAAATAAGTAGTGCTCTCTTGCACATTTCCTGCATTACGTATGTAAAAGAAACTAAAGCTACTCATGGGCACAAAGAAATAACTCGAACAATTGGAAAAATTATTACGTACGTAATGGACATGCACAAATTAATAAACATTAATTTTTTTTATTAATTGACATCCCCACGATGCATGCCTAAGCAGGAGAGGGAAGCAAAAGGGCTAAAACCAGACGAGCTCTGGTCCCCTGCCGGAAAGTATAGTAAATATACAGTCGCGACATGGGAACGTGTCAATTTTCTTTGTCGAATTTTGTTGGCTTGGTTGGAAACGATAATCTGACGTGACGTCAAACTCGAGAGGGAGTGCATGGGAGCGGTTTAAGTTTTACCTTGGAATTTAAACATGACACACATGCACACACACGCACGCACACGCACACGCACACACACACACACACACGAAAAAAAAAACACCTAAATTTACTTACCAAGCCATTGCTGCTGCAGTCACATTGTTGCTGCGTCCATAGCAGTTGGTTTGACGTTTCCACATACCGTAGGGGTGCCTGCATTGGGCTCCGAATGCCGGGCGCTTTCACTGGACACTGGTTCAGCTCTAGCATTTGTTTTAGCTTCTTAAGACGAAGAGAGGAGGAACGTACGTATACGTCGCCGGACAGGGCTCATACTCCGCTTGCACCCCACTGCAGGAGATTAACATAAAGCAGAGGCTAGGTTGAATAGGTGGCAAAATTTACGACGTTGAATTTCTGCGCCGTCCCTTCGCCAGTGGCGTTCTTCCGCGAGCGGCAACTCAGTTCAGTACATACCCAGAAACCAAGAAAACGTCGTGGTTTCGCTGGCCGTAGTACCAGCAATCTACCACCCTGCACATAACCTCCCCAACGCGCACGAAAAACGTTTAGACTCGCGTCTGTACCTCCCTCCATCTATGGCAACGAATTTTTTCTGCCCGTCGACTCGTCGCTGCACGCTCCACCCAGCGCCTCTCGTCACCTCGGCCAACCTCGGCTATGTTCCAAATCTTACCCCAATGGATCCGAATTACTCCGGCGGGTCGTGTCACGTGGCAGAACAGATTGAAAAACGGGAAAAACGCAGGACGCCGGTAGGTTTTGGAACGCCCAGGTACAAAACTCTTACCCTGGAGTAAGATCCAGTAAATTTTGGAAAACGGCCCTCGTTCGCAACGTAGACGACGTAGAATTATTATAATATACGCTAGAGGTTTTACTGGCGCTAGTGTCTATGCGACCTCCGGTGCCTCCGGTCCCTCCGGTGGCAAATTGAAGCGTGCTGAACAATCGTATTTTCGGAGCGTGGTTGCAGAGGCTGGCGGCAGCATGCTGAAGACACGCATTCTACTCTTCCGTCGTCATTTGCCGAAGAAGTTCTTTAAAGACTAAGACTTTAAGACGCACGACGTCGTACACCTCGACCAGAAAAAGCCATACGCACAACACGAAACTTCTTGGTTCTCGGGAAAAGCAACTGTCAAAGCGGGACGTTCGTAGACATTTTGGTAGCGCGTCCGCCTTATACGCAGTAGACGCGGGTTCGATCCCGGGTGGGACACCCTTCTTTTTTTTACTCGGACATTTTGTTTTGTGGAGGCATTTGGCGATATCTACATTTCTCTTTCACAATTAACACTAACAAAAAAAAAAAAAACCGAATGTCTTTGAGGAAATTTTGTTCAACTAAGTGGTATGGGTCTCCCTTTTCGAAGGTGCATGCGGGACTTGGGTTGCCGTGATACTTGCGTTGAGAACACGTGGGAATTTTTACGGAAGCGCAGTGCCGCAGGAAAAAGGCACAACTCGTCGAAAGCAAGTTTCGCCGGTCTCGCGGCGGGATCGAAGCTTCGTCCTTGGCACGCCGAAGCACTGCGTCTCTGTGCCTTCACACGCTTGGATACCGATCAAGAATCGGCGCCGCGGCAAAGTTTTGAAGGCGTGTCACACGTAGATATCTTAGTATCATATATCGGCTGCAGAGTTCTGGATCGTCCAGTTGTTCGTCACGTCTAAATACAAGATACGCGCTCATTGAAGAAATAAAATGTTACGTACCATGTGTCGCGAGGGTAATCCACAAAACATTTATTTAAATTCAAGAAAAAAAAAAGGATTGATTTGAGGAGAACGTTGATTACCGAGAGCTTTGGTCACCGCAGCCACCCCGAGATTGACGAGGGACAAATTAGACTACTAGCCATACATTCGAGGTCATTTTTCAGACTATTAACACGAGAAAGGTCTATAGAAAAGAAAAGAAGGTCGTGTCCCCTTTAGGGCGTACGGTCTGCAGGTATGAAGCGCCTAGGCCTTTCCCGTGAACGAGCTCGGCTCCTTGTCCGCTCCGTCGGTACGGTCGTAGTGGTTCCTGTGACTGCTTCCGGGAATCCTCGGCGTGTAGTTGAAGTTCTTTTTTTCCGTTCTCTACTTGAAGTCGGAACGCTCCCGAAGTCGAAGAGTATTTAGAAAAATTTCCGTCGCTTTTCGCGGCAACACACGAGCGACCGAGGGACGTGGACGGACATGTCGACTGCAAAAAAGTGCGGAAGACAGCTCGGATGCTGTTTTGGAAATCCTTCGTAAGCTACGCAAAATTCGCGATTATTCCGCTTCGTGAATACGGATTTCTTACATTTTTCTCGTACGCACATTCTTCGTCGTAAGATAGTTTTGTGAATCTGGCCTCTGTTTTGACGACATAATATTGTGGTGCAAAAAATATACAACAAAATATATGTTGCCAACTTTTTCTTAATTATGTGAGAAGTAAAATGAGCCTTCAAAAAATCCATCCTGGATTCAATCCATACGGCTCGGGCTTGCTAGCCGGTTGTTGTGAGTGGTGGTGTAACGGTGCACCTGGGAACACCCTGGCCTCGCCCGCCGATTCTTTTGGGAGAGGAGGATTCGCGTGATTGGAGTGCGAGTACGCTCGCCGGGTGTCTCCGGTCGAAGGGGGGTGAAAGGGTGCGCGATACACCCACATACACCCTTTTTTTTCTGAGAGTGTGGTGCAGGTAAATCGAACGAGCCCAGCACTAATAAATAAAAAAAAGCAAAAAGAAAGAAAAGAAAAATGACGTACCGCGGAGTATGCTAAGTTGGTTGCGGCGGCGGCGTTCCGTAACGCAGACGCGTCGCTCCGTTCGGCGGCTGCGAGCTCCTGGCTTGAGGGTGCCGCTATCCGGACGGCCGCCGCCTTGTACTTGTAGTTAAATTCTCTTGTCAGATCGGCAATCTCCTGGAGGAGGTGCTCTTTTTCGCTATATTGCTCCTCGGTGCCTGACCTGCGACAGAGTAGCAACTGAGCTCGACCTGGTGCTCAGATCAACACACACACTTTAACGCCGCATTGCTTTAAAGAATCGTTAGCAGTAAATGGAGCAGTACACTCACCTTCTTAAGTTGGCGCGATGCTCTGCAGCAAACTGCGCGAGCAACAGGTTGAGGCGGTCGCGTACCGCTCGCGCGCTAAAACTTTTGCCGGTGACTGAAAGAAGGTTGTTTGCAATTTGGGCCCATCTCGATGGGCCCGAAAACGGGTTGAGGGCGTAAACTTCCTCTAACAGCGAAATGTCATCTTGCGCAGGAAGGCGCAGTGGCGAGGAGGCTGCTGCCGCTACTGCTGCCTTCTGAGTCGTTATTTGCCTATTCCTGCCGGATTAGAACATGGATCGTCTTGGCTTTGGCCCTCTCGCAACTTATCGCGCATCACGAGAACGACGCAAAGACCCTTCGCGTACGCACGCTATTTTTGAGAAATAGCGCACGCTAAAATTGCGCAAGCAAAGCGCAAAACCTGGTTTGCGTTCGGAGCATGCGCAGTGGCGACGACGCTATTCTTTGCGTACGCAAAGCTTTAGCGTGCGCTATTCTAAAACTCCCTAGTGAAATGAACGCAGGCACCTTTCAAAGAAACAAGCTGTCGATGAAACGATCTGTGGATGAAATTCCGTTTGACAAACCGATTGCCACCGTTCGATAGGGTGTGTGCCCAGGGTGTGTGTTAGCCACATTAAAATAATGTATATTGTATGCATGAAACGACTGTGTTACACAGAAAAAAACTACCTGCGTGAGCTCCACACTTTGAAGGGTGCTTAACTCCACGACCACTTTTGCAATTTATAATTTTTTGAACGCTGCATATTGTGAAGACGGGAGCTGTTTGTACTACAAAGCAGTCATTATTATAGTGAAATACGCAATTCTTTCGCAGATAATGTGTCTTATAAATACCGCCATGGCGCTTTTAAGTTATATTTGTGTTAGGGCATTTTTTTATGACTGAAGTGGCAACTCAAGCAGTTTAGAGTAAAATAATGCAGTGCCGGAAATGCCTTCTTAAGGGAACCGCGGCAACAGTTTTTGGACTTAGGTAAAATAATCGTGGTGGTTGTTCTTTGCCAAGTCTGAATCAAAGAATTGAAAATACATTTTGCCTACGCGAGTTACTTCACTAAAAAAGAGTAAAATAATTGACGTTTGCGGAGCCTCGAGTCCACTCCCAACTCTTGTTTTCCGAGTCACGTGCGTAGTAACGTATTCCTGGGTGCACTAAGAACGAAGAATCCGGTTGGGTTCTCTTTCAGAGCTTCGGGCGCACGCGGCCTCTGCTAACACCATCTAGACATTAAGGCCCCATAGCACTTCTCTCTCTCTCCCCTCACGGGGCACCTCCATGAGTAGGTTGAACTGGTAGTGCGCTTCTTCGCAAGAATCCCGTGACAGTTGGCTTCTTTGCAATGCACGTTTTCTATTACTTTCCCTCTCCCACTGCTAGAGTCACGATGGTGCATATTTTTTTTATTATTATTTTGTTCTTTAGCTCGTGTTTGCGAAGACCCGGAAAACCCGGACCGCCTGGGGTTTTCTCAACCACCGTCCACCGCGTTCGTTTTATTCAAGGATATGTTCAAAATGTTAGTAAGCTGCAGCCGCGTTTACATAAATGCGACTGAGGTGCATCGAATCCAGTTGTCGCAATTAATGCGTTCATGCAAACATAATGCGGTAAGGAAGCGCATCGCAATAAGTCGCCAGACTGAGGTGGATCGAGACGGCGAATGCGCATGCGTTCAGCCCATGTAAACGCAGAGCGCATCACATTTTGGAACGGGGAGGATTATGGCAAGGCGTTCGCTGCGAGACCGCAAATTGCTGCGGGATCAACATAAAACATGGCGGCGGCGGAGAGCGGACTGGCGTCTCCGCGTCGTTTTCTCACGCGATGCAACGCGAACTTATTTGCGGTTCTAAGCAAGCTAAATGTCGCACAGCTACTTGACTCCCGGCGACAGTTAAATAAGCAATGGAGCAGACAGGGTTCCACTGTACATGGCAGCAACTTCGAACCCACTGCATTAACAGTTAGTCATTAAGTCATTAATTCTTGCTTAGAAGAGCTACATCGCCGCAAAAAGGTAGCGCGAAGTTGATCTCTCGTTTCCATCATAAAATGCGCGTGAAACTGTACTGAACCTTCAAGCGATCGCGAGGGCTTCGCGACTGCGGTTAGGACGTCTGGCCCCGCGTTTAATGGTGATGCGGTGACATTGTACGGATAAAAGGACGCTAATTTTTTGCTCGCTGGCGGTAAAATAGACGCGCCCTCAAGGATGCCGGCAGTTATCATTAGTTGTTTTTTTAAGGAGATCACGCACATGTGCATGCTGGAAATTTGGTTTTGTTGTTGCAAAGGAAGAAGCGCAATTTTTCTGCTCACTGGAGATGGTCGACAACTCTAGTGGTCGCTACCGCAAGCCTTTTTGCCACTCACTGTTTTCGTCTGGATACACATTGAAGTTTCTTTAAATATATTGTCACGAATAACAATCAAAGTGTCTAGCTAATTCTTTCTTTTTTTTAAAAATTTGCTTGCCTGACTTTTCCAGGATTCCCCTGACAATTGAAGGTTAAATTCCCTGACCACTGTTGAGGCGGTTAAATATATAGGACTATTACAACACAAGGCATTGAGCATTGAGCACTGTGAAAATCATTTTGCACGGGCTTAATCCAACTTGCATATTCTGAAATATTCGGGTTCGTCCAGTCCGGATTAAACGAGCACTTTCTTGCCGCCGACATCGTCAGTGATGAGGCCACTTCCGGAAACACGATGAAAACACGACGCTCAACCACACACGTCAATAACCGAATGACAGCATAGCCGCCAGATGCACACTTTCACATACATTCGGCTTAAGGCTTGGATTGGATTAGGGTCTGCGGCCTTTCCGATTTGTTACTAAGTCAAGTAGCTCTAACTGGATCTAGCCTAGTGTCGCGCCCCCAAGCCAATCCAAGGCTTCGAGTGGATTTGTCGGCTGTTCCCTTTGCACACTACATCGGGTGAGCAGAGCCCGCGCTCCGGTCTAAGCAGAATTTATTGCCTATTTTTCTGCCCCGAGGTCCTCAAGTCTTTGCTGAGGGCACTCGATGGCGTTTCCAGCTCATTTTCCCTGACTGGGCTCGCGTTTTGACAATATTCCTGACAATTCCCTGATTTTTTTCCGGTAACTAAAATATCCTTGGCGATTCCCGGTTGCTACTCACCCTGAACAATTGATGAGGCAATGAAAACTGAGCCAAACTGAACGTTTGATGAGGCGGACTTGTTCCTAAAACAAAATAGAAAAAAGTTAGCGTCGATAGTGGCGAGACAGCAGGATCGGACGCTGGGGCGAGACTGACTCAGGCTCGCCACGCGGAGCCCCTTATGTACACGCTTGGGCTTCTGAAACAATCGGCGTAGAAGGTTCGGCGCTTACAAAATTCTAACCTTGAATAAGCTACAGGGTTCTCGAATTTGCCAGAACGGGACATTTACAGAAACAACAAAAAGGTGCATCCGCATCCAGGAATCGAACCTCGGCTCTTTTCGTGGGAGCCAAGCTCGATAACCGCTAGGCCACGGGCGCGCTGCCTACTTCGCCAGCTACACCCGCGGCAAAATAACATGCATCCTTGATTTTGAGTTTTTTTTTCATAGGACATCCATCCCAATCTTGAGCCTGAGAGGGTTGCACATTATCTTACAAGTTAATCTGTCCCACATTTTGATGCTGGGCCCACTACATACCCCTCTTTTCTCCTGGCACACCTTCGTGAACGCCACCACAGCAAGGCGATGACGACTGCAGTGTTGTCAGTGCTAGTGTTAGTAAAGTGGCCTTACCAAACACACAGCATCCAAATACTGAACATCTCAACAACAGCGTCGACCTGAGAGAAAGAAAACTCTTTCAGCCAGGTTCAGAGGTTATTCGCAAGTTTCACGTCCTATGTGCTCGGCGTATGTGAGCAAGCAATGGCGGACAGGTGTTGACATGGACTTTAGAAAAGGGTCTATTATACCTCCTACAAATCGCCATGGGTTATGATCCCAACCTTGACCCACAACATGTATTTCTTTCGAGCAACGAGGAAAATGAACAATTAAAAATAAACTAGGTACTGGTGCTGTCCTGCTTTCTTCGACACCACCCGTCTTTAGCCTCATCCGTCTCAACCGTGACTTAGAAGCTCGGCCATTCAGGAACCGTCCCCTCTTGTACATTAGATCACTTACTAGCACAGGAACCCTACTGGTAAACTACATACAATATTCTTGGCTAGCCGTCGGGGCCCCAATCCTGACCATCTCCCAGCGTTCGAATCGGCTCACAGTCTAATCAAACCAAGTGGTTTGAACAGGTGAGCTTGAACCTGGACGGGTACGTGCCGTTTGGGAGCCATCCTGATGCTTTGAATAACAGACGATTTACAACTGGCCGACAAAACATAAGATATTTGTAAAATTCTACTTTCCAAATTAGCTGGTTTTTGGACATGTCCGGCCGTTTCAGTGTCCATGTTCAGAACTTTCGGAGAAATAGGTCATTGTAGCGGGCAGAAATTCTACTCACCTTAGCTTAAAAAACTAGAAACACCTTTGCACCAAATGATTAACCATAACAACCCTCTGCTTTTCTTGTACGATAGGTAGAAGGCTAAGGTCTCACAGACGCCTGCTGAGTTTTGTCATAGAAGAACATTGGAAAATCTGTAATCATCCACAATTAGTCAAGTCGGAAAGATACAGTTTCTCGAACACGTTTGAATCATAAAATACCGCTCTTGAGTGCATGGAATTTCAAGACCAGGCTAGTGGGCGTACTGCACTGGCTAAATTTCTCATCTACAGTCGGAGACTCGTCGCCCGTTGAGGCAGACCGAATTCTAGGCTTTATAAACATACACACAACCCAATTTTTTTTTTTTGGGGGGGGGGGGAATTTTTAAAGTGTTGAAGATCTTGCTTCAGGAAGTGAATGTTTCTTTTTCACGAAGGTATGCAGCATCCCAAAACGTCCTGACTGCCCGAGTACAGCCAAGGTTCAGCATTGCAGTACCCCTTCTGTGCCGTCACAGCTCGAAAAGCCCATTTCATTTGTGCACTCATGAAACTGAGCAATATTGTGCATTAATGTCTAAACAAGTGGCACTTTTTTATTTTGTGCCTAAGAATGGTATTTTTGTGTGCATCGGGAATGAGAAGAGAAAACAAAAGGGGAGCGGCACCATCAACTTGGCTGCGGTATAAAGAAATGAACGCCCAGCTTGCTCACCACCCGATGACCCAAGCAAGAGAGTACGGTGTAGACAGCGCGGCAGACGAGGACTGGGATAGCATCACAGTTTCTGAAAAACTCAGTCCACCAAAATTTATTTTCCTTGGAAACTACCTGGCATGTGGCCATTTTCAGTTTATTAATTGCCGAAAATAGATTCTTGAGAAGCAACAAAAAGAAATGATTTTTTGTTCCTCGTTTACATGCTTGAATGAGTCACGTCGTCGCAAATCTTCAAGTAACCACCCAAAGTGCAAACGTTGAGCACGATCACATTGATACCACTTTTTCTTCTCCACATGCAGAGGAGAGTGAGCTTGAAGGCGACGAACGAGACTCCTTACCAGCCACTTCGGCGTGTAAGTTAACATTTTGGTTCCATGAGTATCTATAGAAAAGCGCCCGTGATCAACGCCTCCCGTATGGCTGGAAGTACAAATGTGAATGTGTAAAATATGTGGGAAACCGGGGAGCCAAAGCGTTAGACTAGGTGGCCCACATGCCAAACCGACCATAGTCATTTCCACCGCGAGGAGGCCAAGTGCAATTATCCACGCGAGTGGCGCTCTGCCGGTGATAAAAGGCAGTCGCAGAGCTTGAGTGTGGGTTCTGGGATCCCGGAGCGGGCAATACAGTAATTAATGACTAGTATGTGTTGTTGAACCAGTCCGTTTCGTCATTCTCCGAGACGGGTAACGGCGAGGGGATTCCTAGAAATGTAACATGTTAACCCTTTTATAATGCTTAGTGAGATGCGAGTTATTAAATATTGATTGCTTTTACACTTTGTTCTGTGCTCATTTGCAGCGACTGACGCCAGCTCATCTGGCCCATAGCCAAAGCGGCTAAAACATGGCAAGAACACCGACCTCAGAGGGCTTCTTGCCGAGCAGCATAGGCATAGCGCTGACTTACATAAAGAAAAGTCGGAGGTACTATTTAAGCCGCAAAAGGAGCTCCTAGACATTAAAAAAAAAAAAAAGATTCAAGAAATTATGGCAGGCATTACCACCTCGTTCCTGCAAGTCACACGGGCAATGATGTCACAACTGCTAACTCAGGGGAGTTTCTTTCATTGTCCTCATCCTCCACCTGCCATCCCGGCAAGCTTTCCCTCCTCAGGTGAGGCAAATGTACTGCTCCGTCAAGCTAACTTTGTGCTCCCAGGTGAGGCCGCTGCTTCCTCAGGTCAGGCAAACTTGTTGCTCCCAAGTTAGCCGCAGGGAGATGCCCGAGTATCCCTTGACCGGTGGAACAGTTTGACCTGGGGGTCGACATCTTTTACTTTTTGTACTTTCATACTTTATTTAGAACCATCTGGTAGTACAATGTTGCAACTCAAATGAATCGTTCACCCTTTAAAGGAACTGCTTTAACCAGGCATAGAAGGAATATGAAAAATCAAAATGACATTGATTTAAATTATATTTTAATCACCTTGTTTTTGGTGTGTTGATTTAAATCAGGCCCGTATAACATCTAATATATATATATATGTATAACTTTTACCATTTTAGAATTTTATAAATTTATTATCAGTGCACACACTTCAATAAACATTCCTAAAAAGGAAGAATTGAAGGTCTGTGATACTTAGAAGTCAGATGACGGGGGCACAAATATCCAGTTTTATGCCCATTATACGCTGAAAACAACTAGTTTAGGCCCATTTAAGCGTAATTAGTTCTCAATGACAAGGTCTTGGAGAACACGTTTTGTCTCTTTAAGCCAGTCGTTGTCAAATGGGGGTCCGCGGACCCTTTGGGGCCCTCGAAGGCATTCTAGGGGTCCGCGAAGCCCCACCTCATGAGTCAAGCCCGGCAATAAAAATGGTATTTTTTCAGACTGAGAAGAAACGTTCCAATTTTCGGGTGAGTTTTCTCGTGTGTATGTCAAAGAGAGAAGTCTACATCACGCTAGCCCTTACTTATGTTCATTTATTAAATCATTATTATAATTAACCTATACTTTGTCTTTCCCCTCACCACGAACGGGGTCCTCTATTATATCCGCCGATCCGCAAGGGGTCCGCGAAACATCAATGGTTGAGAACCACTGCTGTAAGCGATAGAGGTATTGAATGAAGCCGTAATATGTGCAGAGCTCCTTTCGTATACAATCAATGTTACAGCTTTAGTCATCCCTTCTACTGCTTACATAGATGAAAATGGAATCAGACACTCTTGTCGACAAGAAATCATTGGGCCTTAATTAGCCAATTACGAAGTTTTGTGCCGTTTTTAGATACCTAAAACTGGAATTCTAAGCGCCTAAGCGTCCAGCCTATTGATCAAGGTGCAAAGTTTCCCTGTAAGAAAAACAAAAAGAAGGGTCGCGCTTTCTCCTTTTAATTGGTTCACTGGAAATTCACACAGAGTTCGATTGGGATTTAAGGGAAACGCAAAAGAAAGAAACAAACAAAACGAGAAGCGAAAACAAGAATATGTGTGCATACACACAAACTCGGGCACGCACGCAGGCACGTACACACACGTGCGTAACCACCCACGCGCGGACATAGACACACATACGCACGCGCGCACACACCGCTGTACCATGGCGCGCACAGCGGTAAGCAAAAAGAAAGAGGAATTGTTGACGGCTAACCCGTAAACTAAGCTCAAGTTCAATAACCCCCATTTTGTTTTTGTTCCTTTGCATTTTCGGAGTAAAGGAAATGACTCACCCCCCCCCCCTACCCCTCCTCCTCTTTTGCTCGAAAGCTCGGAGTGCGGTGTTGGTACTTGACCTCTTGGGAGTCGCGTAAGCAGGATGTCGGGTCGAAAACGTGCTGCTCTATGGGAACGTTTTTTGAGCAAGAAGAGCACGGGTGAAAGAGCAACTTGTAAAACTTGTGGCAAGGAAATGCAGGGCCTTCTAGAGCAATCGCAAATACATTTGACTGTATGTCCTGCTCTTTGCAACTCGGGGCAAGATACTCAAGAAGACACTGTAAACGATTCTCACTTGGAAAATCGATTGTTCGCCTTTGAAGATGACGTGACAACATCAGGTTAGATCTGACGTAATGTATTATTTGAAAATTGACAGCGAAAACCCAGAACACTGGTTTTTCGTAAGGATTACTTTTATGTTTTGTTTTCTATTGGTTCAGAAAGCAGCCAAAGCAGCCGTGGCCAGTCTTCACGAGAGGGGGCAAGGGGTCCGCCAAGCTTTCGGCGACTTACAGCCAAGGACAAGAAAGCGTCGCAAAAACTCATGGACTCTTTTCATCGTTCAAACGACTGCAAGTTTCAACCTTGATTTCGACAAGGAAGTAGCCAAACGTTCGCCACGTGCGGTTGTGCAGCGGACGTTTGGCACACTCATGAACATGCTGCGTCCCGGGTACAAGCCGCCTTCCCGACACTTAGTCCGAAATCCATTGCTGGACGAAGTTTACCGTGAAGAAAAAGCAAAATCATGTCTCCAGCTGCACAAGGTTGCCACTACGAGCATGGACGAATGGTCAAACGTGCACAATGAGCAAGTGATCTGCGTCACTGCAACTGATGAAAACTGGACAGACGTTTCTTGTTTACACTACTGACACCAGAAGAAATTCTTATACTTGAGATTACCTCGGTGAGCTCGCAACAAACGCAGTAAAAAAAACTGTGAAAGCGAAAGCCAATGCAAGGTGAGAACTTTTGTGACGGACAACGCAACGCACATGGCGAAAATTAGAAGAAATTAGCGGAGTGAGTCTTCAACAGGCATCCTGACGTAAGGCAGCTCTGCGCACATTCTCAACTTGCTGTCAGAAGACTTCGAGCTCAAAACTGTGAGAGAACAGGTCGTGTATGTGGCGAAATACTTCAGAAACAACCATTTTGCCAGAAGCAAGTTCAGAGGCGGGTGGAAAACGCTTGGTTTTGCCTTCTGTGGTTCGCTGAAACACCTCGGTAGACTGCTTGGCACTTCATTTGTCAAACTGGGTAATTATTAAAATATGGCAACCAACCAATTCCTAAACATGTAGGAGCCCTACGTAGGGCTCCTACATGTTTAGGACTTGGTTGGTTGCCATATTTTAATAATTGTATTTCCCAACCAGAGAGATTTCTCTCGAATGTTTAGTTTCAAACTGGGTAACTATAATGAAGGTTTGTGACAAAAAGAAACAAGATATTGACAGTGCTGTGCAGCAAAAACTGGCAAGCCTACGAATGAAGTCCAGTGCAGAAGAGATGCTCAGCACAATGAGGGAATAGATGCTGGATGAATCCATCCTG